>CM042443.1:31158705-31253705 GCA_023631565.1 Gymnocephalus cernua | reverse complement strand
TGACTGACTGCATGTGTAGCCAGGCTTAATAATGAGAAACACTATTTAGCTGTCTAACCAAGTCACAAAAGGGTTAACTTTTATTTTCGTATCTTTTATGGACTTGAAAGTGAGCAAATGGGTGAACTCTATGAGGCAGTGAGCTGACCAATCAGCTGCCAGCTAGGCTCCGTTACAGTTAGACTTCTAGTTTTGCGTCTCTGCACGTTCTTTTGGCGCTTGCACTCGAGCATAGGAGGCTGCGTTATCCACTTGGCAAGACGAAAAAACGACATGGATTGAATTAAACAAGTTCTGTAATCAGTATTGCTTATACTGACTATACCTTGTTGTAATATAGAGTGTAAGGGAGAGATGTGCCTGAATCCGTTGTTGTCACGGAGCTAAAGGCAGTGAATTCCGCTAAAATGGTGAGTTGTTTATCTGGCGCTAGGCCTCTGAGTTCGCTAGCATTCATGCTAACAGGCCAGGTTTTTGATGCCCATTTGTATTTAACCTAGTCTGCTGAGGTTACTATGAGTTCGGTAGCATTCATATTAATCGGCTCTAATGGGTAAATCAATACAAAGGTGCTGATTGTATAAAGCTGAGTTGGGAAGCCTGCTGTGTTCATATGTTGATAGGGTAATTAACCACAATAGGCTAGCAGAATACTGGTTAATGCCTGTGAAACCAACAAATTATTTTGTTGGTGGGTTATAAAAAGAAATGTTACTTTTTCATACTGTCGCTAAATGACTGACTGTATGTACCTGACTGTATGTACCTGACTGACTGACTGTGTGTACCTGACTGACTGTATGTACCAGACTGACTGACTGACTGACTGTATGTACCTGACTGGCTGACTGTATATACCTGACTGACTGACTGACTGTATGTAACTGACTGACTGACTGACTGTATGTACCTGACTGACTGACTGACTGACTGACTGTATGTACCTGACTGACTGACTGGCTGACTGTATGTACCTGACTGACTGACTGTATGTACCTGACTGACTGACTGACTTTATGCACCTGACTGACTGTATGTACCTGACTGACTGACTGACTGTATGCACCTGACTGACTGTATGTACCTGACTGACTGACTGACTGTATGTACCTGACTGACTGACTGTATGTACCTGACTGACTGCATGTACCTGACTGACTGACTGACTGTATGCACCTGACTGACTGTATGTACCTGACTGACTGACTGACTGTATGTACCTGACTGACTGACTGACTGTATGTACCTGACTGACTGCATGTACCTGACTGACTGACTGACTGTATGCACCTGACTGACTGACTGACTGTATGTACCTAACTGACTGACTGACTGTATATACCTAACTGACTGACTGACTGTATGTACCTGACTGACTGACTGACTGTATGCACCTGACTGACTGTATGTACCAGACTGACTGACTGATTGTATGTACCTGACTGACTGACTGTATGTACCTGACTGACTGACTGACTGTCTGACTGACTGGCAGCAGTCAGTCAGTCAGTCAGTCAGTCAGTCAGTATGCATATTGTTTGTGTCTATCATGATCAACACACTGTGATTGAGTCTGTCCGTGTATAATAAATGGTAAAGTAGTAACAGATGCAATACCTGACTGACTGACTGACTGACTGTATATACCTGACTGACTGTATATACCTGACTGACTGACTGTATATACCTGACTGACTGACTGTATATACCTGACTGACTGTATATACCTGACTGACTGACTGTATGTGCCTGACTGACTGGTTGACCAATCACAACAGAGTGGGTCAGCTGACCAATCAGATCAGACTGGTCTTTTTAGGGAGGAGGCCCAAGAGCTCAGAGAGTGCGTTTTAGGTGGAGGTGCTGCAGCAATAGGCAGTATGTGAAACATAATGTGTTTTTGGAACATCATAACATGTAAACCTGTTCTAGGAGACCCCAAGAGTCTCCTCTGGGAGAAGATACTGGAGCCTCAGAGCCTGTTCCACCAGACTGGCAAACAGCTTCATTCCCCAGGCAGTCAGGCAGCTCAACACCCTCCCCTCCCACTCTGGACTCTTTTGACAATGAAAAAGTTAAGACTTTCTCCTCATAAAAACACATGGGTTGAACAAGAGAGATAAATTGTCCGTTCTTCCTCCTTGAGCGAATTATTGGTCGTACATCCAATCTTCTATTTTTTTTCTTTCTTCTGTGCAGTAAGCACACATTCCTCCACAGACACCATGTTTGTTTACTACAGTTTATATCGCCCCGTTGAGGATTAACATTTGTTATCTCCACTAGTGCATAAGAGCGCATGTTGAGTATGTTCACCTTTTGTGCCAGCTAGGCCAGAAGTTATGTGTGTTTGCCTACTTGTGCAGACCATGTTTCTGCCCTTATAGTTGTTATCACACTTTTCACCAGTCTCTGCATAAACTTCATCCATTTTTCATGTATGGATGGAGCATATGAGTATAGTGGAGTAAGCAGCAAAGGTCTCATTTTTTCAACTTTAAGCTGTGAATTTGCACAGTTGTTGAAACCCAGAATATGCTACACCAAAGCACGTGCTCATACACTAGCAGGGCTCCACACTAACTGTTTGCCTTGGTTGCACTGGTGCGCCTAACTTTTTTTATTTAGGTGCACCAGCACAAAATTTAGCGGAGCCGTTAACGCCACAATTTCAAGGTTACCTTTTTATTACGCTCCATATACATTCATTTATATTATGTAAATGATTTTAAACAAGAATAAGGTGTAGGTAAATACTTTTTAGTTGAAACACAATCATACTGCATATAAAAATAAAAATATTAACAAAAAAAGTTTGAAGTGCTTCACTGATATGCCAAACTAAAACATTTCAAAAGGTATAATGGAGGATTTTCCCGAATTTTTTCCCGAAGTGCCCTCTCCACTTTTTGAAAAAATGCACATGCGCAACACCCTACCTGCTCCCGAGAGGGAACGCCTATTAAACGTGTGCACGAGAGAGCGTGCACAAGCCTAGTTCTCCTCGTGCACGCTCTGTTTACAAGTTGCTGTCGGCATGGCTCTACAAGCCGACTTTCCAAAAGAAGATTTGCACTTTTTCCACTATGTCAGACTCGCCACCGGTAAGTGGAAATCTATTTACGACAAGCATCTCTATAGCAAACGTTAGCACGCTACAGGCCAACAAACAAGCTATCGCCGAGAGCAGGGGGGCAGCGGTCGGAGGCTTTTATATACTGTCTATGGTCGGAGGCCGTGGCCGTCTGCTCGCTGACCTGTCAGCG
This sequence comes from Gymnocephalus cernua, assembly GCA_023631565.1. Classification (NCBI taxonomy): domain Eukaryota; kingdom Metazoa; phylum Chordata; class Actinopteri; order Perciformes; family Percidae; genus Gymnocephalus; species Gymnocephalus cernua. Next base: position 31,250,439 of record CM042443.1, on the reverse strand, counting down.
ACCACTATACCTTTAAGTAAAACATTTCAAAATAGATCAAAGTGCTTCCCTGAACTGAGATCTAACATTTCATGGCTCAAAGTCTTATAGCCCCCCCCCCCCCCCCCCCCACCCACCCCCTGCTGTCCTCTGCCCCTCACATGGACAACACCTGTAATTTGGCCTTCTTCCCCTTTAGCCTTGCCTAAACCAATGACAGTACCAGCTTGCCACACTCCCTAGCATCAAAATTCAAAAAAAAATAATCAAAATTCTCCAAACTGCCCACACACACACACACACACACACACACACACACACACACACACACACACACACACACACACACACACACACACACACACACACAGAGATTCTTATCAGATCTTCCACTAGTCCAGGACTAAAAATCATATCTCTGTGGACTAAGTGGGCTAAATGTTCCGTTTTAAGTCAAAGCCACTTTTCACAAGCTCTTTTATGAAAACAGGTTGTGATTAAAATAAAATGCAAAGACAGCTGGTTTACTTCTCAGTTTGAAAATATACAGCTGCAACACATGTAAATGAAAATTATCTGAAATAAATAGCCTAGGATACATTTAAAATATATATATCTCTGAGAAAGCTCCTTCACTTGTTATCAACAACAATAACAGATTAAAAGAGAAAGAGGGCGCCCGGATAGCTCAGTCGGTATATATAGAGGTTTACTCCTCGACGCAGCGGGCCAGGTTCGACTCCGACCTGCGGCCCTTTACTGCATGTCATTCCCCCCCCCCCCCCCCTCTCTCCCCTTTCATGTCTTCAGCTTTCCTATCAAAATAAAGGAGAGAGAGAGAGAGAGAGAGACAGAGAGAGAGAGAGAGAGAGAGACAGAGAGAGAGAGAGAGAGAGAGAGAGAGAGACAGAGAGAGACAGAGAGAGAGAGAGAGAGAGAGAGAGAGAGAGAGAGAGAGAGAGAGAGAGAGAGAGAGAGAGAGAGGTATGCTACTCACAGAGTGACGGCTGACTCACTATGAACGGGTCCAGCACGGGTCGAATGCTTTGGCGGGTCAGCGGCGTTACACATGTCTTGTATATGAAATGTCTGTATCGTCACTGCGCTGCATTTTGCAGGCTCCGTCTGAAGTTAGTTGCATTCAATAACTTCGTCTGTGTTTTCCGCCGTGCGGCGGCCGCAGTAACAGTGGCGGTTCTAGACCATTTCAACTGGGGGGGCCAGGCTGGGGCCATGTGTACTATTAGAGGGGCCAGTTACATTTAGACCTTATTGTTGTCATATCATTTTCTGCACTGCAGGCATTAACAGACAAAATACCATGGATGTAATCATTCAAAAATGAATTTGCATTTCCATTTTATTTTTTACATTTGCATTACATATTCAATATTAGTCACAGTAACTGTAATTGCACTTCCATTAGGCTATATTTTTACATTTGCATTACATATTCAGTATCAGTCACAGTAACTATTTGCATTTTAATTACTGCTGTGTTCCGCTTTAAACAGCCCCTCTAGAAAATGTGTGGGTGACATTTCTGTTCCGCGTTGCCATGGTCTAATAGTTTTTTTGTGATTGTTGCGGGCAAAAATCCTTGATTATGCGGCACGTTTTCTTAAAAAATGCGATGGAATATGCGGGATATTTATGCCATTTTATGCGATGAAATTGCGGGAACTTGCAAAAATTGCGGGAACTTGCAAAAACTGCGGTTTGATGAAAAAGAGAAAAAAAGTGATTCCCCCAACACCGTGTTCTCAGTAGGTGAAATTACGTCACTTCATAACGTTCCCATGGCAACAGGGGGAAATGGCTGCTCTTGTGTGAAGTAAACGCAACATTTTTTAACTTTCTGCTGAGATATGTGTAGGGTTGGGTATTGTTTGGGCTTTTTTCTGATACTGGTGCTAAATCGGTATTTTTAAAACGGTGCCAGTGCCTAAACGGTGCCTGAACCGATACTTTTTAAGAAAGTTTTTAAAAAAGAAGAAGAAACAAGAAGGATAGGCCTACTAAACAACAGTCGGTGACATTTAAGATTAACACATTGTTTATTACTAAGGCCATATGGTCAAAATTAAATGATTTAATAGTAATGTAATAACTATAACTTATAATAAACAATAACTTATTTCACCAGTAGGCCTAAATTGCTGTTGGACGACAAAAACAGCAACCAGATGGGAAAAGGGTATTTTAAAATAACTACGAATGCACCGCGAGGCTGTAGGTTAACAGTTTCAGTGAATGCACCGCGAGGCTGTAGGTTACCAGTTTCAGTGAATGCACCGTCTGTGTTTCTCTGACGTCAGCAGCTGCTGCGCTGCAGAGCAGACTGTTGATATACAGTCACACTTTACACTGTTTAACGTCACCTGTCAGCATGTTAATGTGTTTAATCACGCTGCTAGCTAACGCTAGGCTAACGTTACCTGCTGTCGATTGTAGTGTAAAGTCAGGCACCAAAACAAGGCACTGAAATCTTCGTTCTTATTCGGTCTCGTTACTACCGTTTACGTCGGATCCGGGGGCCTATTGGCACCGAGTTTCGGTACCCTACCCTAGATATATGTGACTTTTTTGCAACGAAAATGCGGGGATTGTGAAATCATGCAAGCCCCGCATATTTTGCGCGGAAATCGCCAATTTATGCGGCGAAAGTGCGGCGTATTTGAAAAAATGCGGCCCCCGCATGAATATGCGGACATTGGCTGATTATGCATTGAATTCTGCGATCGCATAATCGCGTTTTTCTGGAGGGACTGGTATAACGGTCTAATACAATAGGTCTAATAATGGATGTAAAAAACGATCGCGACAAAAAAGTTTTGTAAAAATTATTTCACACTCTACATTTAGGTGGGCCACAAGGGGGTCCAAGCTTGTTGTCACAGGGGCACTGGCCCCCCCTGCCCCCCCCCCCCCCTAGAACCGCCTATGCTAAGAGTTAGCAGCGGAAACACTGCTACAAATACAGGTTTCCCTCTCATGCTTAACAATATACAGCTGTGTTAATAACAATTAAAACTGTAGACAAATGTCGCAGTGTGGACCGATGCTGTGTCTCTCCGTGTTGCACGGTGGCCGTGTGTGTGAATGGGGGCGGGGCTGCGTGGAGGTGCACCGGTGCGACCTAGGAAAAATGTTAGTCGCACCCTTACAAAATTTGGGCGCATGTGTTGGTCGCACTCTCGAGCCCTGACTAGCCTGGGAGATCATGCCTACTGAAAACACAGAGATTAAATTAATATTAATATCAAGATCAAGTCTGCAATCCTACATCCTCCATAGTTTTGTAAAAGAATAGCCATGGCCATATAACCCAATCCTTGTGTGTGTATTACAGTTTATCATAACAGCCATCATCCAAGCTTCCACCCAGCCATCCTTCATGATGGTATGTCCTTTGGGTGTGGAGGAGAAGCTTGACCTATCTTGAAGATGACAGACACTGAGCTGGGCTCTGAGTGGAGGAGGGCAGAGCAGAGAGACTAGACAGACTTATCTACTGCGGCCGAGGAGGAAGATTAGAGTATTGATTCTGCATGGTGAAATTCTCAATCAGGAGGTCAGGATTGGCAACTAGTGACGGAGTGTTTGGCAGAAAGATGGCTGGAGAAAAGAGAGAAGCAGGAAGAGGAAGTTGCAGCAAGTGAGAACTTCCAGGAAAGGATGGATTTCAGACATTTATATCAGCAGCTTGATGGGGCTACTCAGTTGTTATTACATAATGTTTTGCATTATATTTACAGTATAGTTTTCAAAGGGTTGCATGATGTCAGGACACCTGCTACCCAAGCTTTTCACAAAAGATTTTGTAGCACATCCAAAAGTTCAGTATTCTTGTAGAAATTCTATTAATTGTAAAGGTGGAAAACATTATTGAGACCAAACATGCTTAGCTTATTAACCCTTAAAACAGTGTCTACTTGTGAACCCTGATTGCAGTGTGTATTTTTCTACAGGTTGTAACCAGGTCAACCAAAGAGCAATGTTTAGTTTTACAGTAGATTATTGTTTGAAATTATGATATTGAAATAGTTTTACATGAAATTGATGTTGATTCTACAGTATGGTATACTAGCTGTACCATATGAGTTATGCTGTTAATATACAAGAAATCAACTAACTTCACAGTTTTGTGCAGGGAATGATGCATGTGTGCCTAACGTCAAACTGAAACTTTAAAATGGCACTGGCAATTGAACGTCAACGAGAAAGCAAATGTCTTTTCAAAACACTAAATCTTTCTCGTTTTGCAGTTGTAAGTAGCTTCTCAATTTACTTTGTGCACTGCATTGTGGAACGATATCAACAACAAGACTGTACTTTTTTGAGAACACTTTCATTTTCCAATGTGGACACATTACAGACTTGCTTAGAGCGAATATATAAAGTATGGGATCGGGGCACAGCTTTATGGTTTGACTGGTCTTTATTTAACTAGCTGTTAATTGACAAAGCTTTTTGAAGTTAAGTTGCCTAAGATACCCCAAAAGTGATCCAGGTGCGCTCTGTCATATGTTTTACGCTACCCAAAGCTGTCAGATATTATGACGGCTTCTCGCCTCTGTTATACTGTGATCATGAGCAGCAGCTGGCAGTATGCATATTGTTTGTGTCTATCATGATCAACACACTGTGATTGAGTCTATCCGTGTATAATAAATGGTAAAGTAGTAACAGATGCAAAAAAGGTGAGTGAGGAAAATAATGAACCTTGCTGTGTTGCATAGCTCTTGTCCAACAGCCTCTAAACCATGAGGGACTATTGAACCAGATTGTGCTTGTTTGCATCAGTAAAGTCAGTCAATATAGCCATGTAGAGTCTGACCTGCATCGACAGGCTCGTTTCTGACCATCGATCCCAGCCAGCCTGCACAAATCAAACTCTATCAAACTATGTGCAGCCGCTTGCTGAAAAATACTAATTCACACCCCACGGCAGTGTGCTTCCACAACCTCACTTTAATTAAAAGAAAATGTAATACTGGCCATACACACACACAGACAGACACTAATGAGCAAAGGAAAGAGATGCAACGATATGAATCGTATTGTCTCTGTTCCTGTTGTCTTCATTATTCATCACACAGGTTTTTTCCTCCAGAAAAGGAGGGAGTGGACATCATTTGGGGTTTTTATAATGAGGGGAAAAACTCTGTTTGCCTTCTCTATTTCTGTTGCACTCTTAAACACACACACACACACACACACACACACACACACACACACACACACACACACACACACACACACACAGAGTATAAGCCCTGCCTATGCATGCACAGAGGTGCTGTCTTGATTGATGGCAATTAGCATGCTGTAATGGTAACATCTGTTTGGTGTGTCAGGAGGCTGCTACTGTACCTGATGCCCACCATACCATCTGCTGCCTGCAGGAGTGTGATTATCTGAGTCTGTGTGTGTGTGTGTGTGTGTGTGTGTGTGTGTGTGTGTGTGTGTGTGTGTGTGTGTGTGTGTGTGTGTGTGTGTGTGTGTGTGTGTGTGTGTGTGTGGCAGAGAGTGTGTTTTAATGTAAGACGTCTAAATCCCACGTGGAGTTGTCTCAGCTAAAGTGACGTGGGAAAGTGTAGTGAGTCAGTGCGTGCGTGCGTGTGTGTGTGTGTGTGTGTGTGTGTGTGTGTGTTTGTGTGTGTGCCAGGCTGGCAGCTTGTTAATGGTGAACCCAGGCCCTGGGAGCAGGCTGTTGGCTGTTTCATAAATGTCCCCTCATGTCTCCTAATGGCCACTGTAAGTCCATCTGTAAAGGACCTATACACACAAACACACTATGACCCTAATCAACCCACTTGGTGAGTGTGTGTAAGCGTGTCTACAGGCAGTCAGGTGTTGGCTCAGAGTAGACAAGGCCAAGGCAAGAATCATCACATAGGAACTGAAATGTACCCATTTCTCTAACGTTAACATTAGATCTAGCCTTAGCTAACTCTGAATATACTTAGTAAGTTATACACAGCACCAGGACCCGATAACATCCCACCAGGGACAGAGGGACTGTTGATATGATCTTTGTAACATGCCAACTGTAGGAAAAATTTCAGGAGCAGCACCAAAACCTGTCCATGGCATTCGCTGACCTCTCTATGGACTTTGATACTGTGAACAGAGATCTGCTTTGGGGTGTACTGCAGAAATTTGTTTGTCCACCCAAATTTCTTACCATCCTTTCAATTCTGGAGCATGAGCACAGTTTAATTCTGGAATGATGGCCCGTGTGGTTGTGGGAGGCAAGATCTCTGAACCATTCACTGTTCAGACTGGAGTCAGGCAAGGCTGCATGCTGGCCCCAGCTCTTTTCAATAGCTTTCTCATTGGTGGTACTACACTATTATGCAGGGGAATAGAGAAGAAGACTGGAGTCACCATTGATTTCCACCTGGATGGCAACATTTTCAACATCAGAAAGCTACAGGCTACCACAAAGCTTACTTCAGAGGAGGTTGTGGAACTTCAATATGCTGATGACGGTGCCCTGGTCGCCCACACCCCAGAGGCCCTACAGAACACCCTCCTAGCAGCTGTAACACCGTATAGAAGAATGGGATTGACCATCAACACCCAAAGACTGAAAGAATTTGCCAGTGGAGTACCGTCAACCGACCTCACCCAACATCCTTTACAATAGAGGGACAACAACTGGCCATAGTTCCTACCTTCAAGTAGCTCAGGAGCATCATCTCAGAAAACTACAACTTGGATGATGAAATTCAAAATCGACTCAGGCAAGCATCAACATCCTTCGGTCGCCTGAGAAAGAGACATAAAACTTCATACCGAAGTCCTTGTATAGCGCACAGTCTGTATTTCCACTCTACTCTATGGCTGTGAGACCTGGACCACATACAGCCACCACATCAAATCCCTGGAGGCCTTTCACATACAGTGTCTCCAAAAGATCATGGGAATAGCTTGGGAGGACAGAGTACCACACACTGAAATACTCAAACAATCTGGTCTTTGCAGCATGGAGTCTCTTCTCAACCACCACCAGCTTCGATAGCTTGGACATGTCATCCGAATGCCAGCAGACAGACTCCCACGTTAAGTCCTTTATGGTCAATTACAGCAAGGCCAACTGGCAGACAGAAAAAATGGTTTAAGGACCAAATCAAAGCCTCATTGCCAGAAAGAACATAATTTTGATTCTGCAAAATCCCAGATAACATTCAGTGAAAATATGTTTTATGTCCAGTGCTACCATTTCTAAAAGGTGCCATGCACATATATTGTAGGATGATATGCTATGCTATGGTTGAAGTAATTCCACACTAGGTTTTGGAAAGAAAACAGATTTCTGTTTAACACCATAAAAGTCTGTGTTAGTGTGTTCAGCCAGGTAACAGGTAGCAGGAGATGTCTTTATATAGGACTAATTGTATCTTTATTTTATTTTAGAAGTTATCTGCTGTAGTTATGGCTGATACTGGGGTAGGACCATCACAGGAAAGAAGGACATTAAACAAAGAACAACTAAAAGCTGAAAGGGAGAGTAGACGATGGACGGTCGGCCTTTCAACAGATGGAGAAAATTAGGGGATTGTAAAGGATTCAAAAACGTCCCCAAATTGGCCCTCAGGTGTTACATGTATATTTCATTCATAAAATAACTTTACAATGCACGATGTGGTTGTAGTTAGTAGCGAACATTAAATTACGTCCCCCTTCCATTTAGCGCATTTTATTCCTTTTAGTCCGTGTTTAAGGTGGCCTACTATTTTCTTTTCCCTTGTCCCCTAGTACCTGTCTAAAGTGTCCCTGGGTTTCATATAATACGCTATATTAATCTACAACCCCAAATCAGAAATGTTGGGACAGTATGAAAAACACAAAAAAAGAAAGTAGTGATTTCTAAATGTACTGTGACTTGTATTTCATTGCAGACAATGTGAACACAAAATATTTCATGTTTTGTCCGGTCAACTTAATTTCATTTGTAAATATACATCCTTTCCTGTCATTCAGACCTGCAACACATTCCAAAAAAGGTTGGGACAGGAGCAATTTAGGGCTAGTAATCAGGTAAATTGGTTAAATAATGATGTGATTTGAAACATGTGATGTCAACAGGTGATTGTAATTATGATTTGGTACAAAAGCAGCATCCAAGAAAGGTCTAGTCCTTTAGGAGCAAAGATGGGCCGAGGATCGCCAGTTTGCCAACAAATACGTGAGAAAATTATTGAAATGTTTAAAAACAATGTTCTTCAAAGAAAGATAGGAAGACATTTGCTTATTTCACCTTCAACAGTGCATAACATAATTAAAAGATTCAAGGAATGAGGAGGAATTTCAGTGCGTAAAGGACAAGGGCGCAAGCCTAAGCTGAACAACCATGATCTCCGATCCCTCAGGCGGCACTGCATCAAGAATCATCATTCATCTATAAGCGATATCACCACATGGGCTCAGGACAACTTTGGCAAACCTTTGTCAAGTACCACAATACGTAGTTACAGCCACAAATGCCAGTTAAAACTGTACTGTGCCAAAAGGAAGCCCTATGTTAACAGTGTCCAGAAGCGCCGTCGACTTCTCTGGGCTCAGAGGCATCTGGGATGGACCATCACACAGTGGAAACGTGTACTGTGGTCAGATGAATCAGTATTTCAGGTATTTTTTGGGAGAAATGTGTGCTGTGGAGACATTCCACCTGACATTTCCTAATCAGCGCTGCAGCAGATGTCACGCTGCAGCACGCAGCTCACTTGATCACGCAGCAGAATTGATCATTGCAAACTATGTTGATGATGGACATAAACTGTGTTCTTTTAATGATACAAATAATATAAAAAATGTGATTTGGGAACGCATATTTGAATGATATTGATACATTACTTGGGCTAAAAAAAAAAAACAGCCGGGAATTCCCAGGAATGCGTTGTCTTTTCCCGGGATCCGATTCATCTAATTTTCGGGAAAAATATTAAACTCTAGTAATATACAGTGGGTAATAAAGCACTGTAAAGAAAAGAGCTTTATGACAGCAGGTGTGGTTAAAACACTACCACTTTAGTCAAAAGGGACCGCTACAATCAACACTAACTGAAAGTTACATGTAGACACTTTAAAGAACAATCATGGTTATGTTAAAAAAAAAATTTAAAAAATTAGATTATGACAGGACTCCCTGCATGAAGGTCAGATGCACTACACTCTCTTAGGTAGATGAAAATTAAAACCAGTTCACAGCTCTTCCAGAACTTTTTTCCCGATTTGAATCTGCATTAATTATCTGCATTTCAACATACATTTACAGGGACTATGGTGATACAAAATCCAGGAAATAATTAAGTTGATCATAATGATAAATTCTACCAGAAAGAATAGTACATAGTACAGTAGTATGTATAAGAAATAGATGTGCTATTGTATAATATAGGGGTTGATCGCCAAGACTTGAGAGAATCATTTCGTGAAGTCAAAAATGTTAATGTTTTGTGTGTGAATCAGTTTTAAATAATATGGGATTTAATTTCCATTGCAGGCACACAAACTAATCAGGGGAACTATGAAGAAGCATACGGTGGACCTTCAACCCTAGGGGCTCCCCCCGAAGAAAATGTTACATCTTAAAGTTAAAATCATCAATCTGGTGCACTTTGAGAGCAAAAATAAGAGGCTGGATCTATGAAGAATCTGTGCCTCTTGTAAACAATATTGTGTTCTTGTAAGCAATTTAACCATAAACACATTGTTTGTATAAATATGAACGGTGAAGACATTGCAAAACAAGTCACACCCAGAAAGCATGGTAAACGAGACAGGGTTTAGTTTACAAATGGTCATAACTAAATCCAATAGAGCATACATTTGAGTCAACAAAGAAATATAGCAAAACTGGTTACCATTGTTGAACTGGTTGACTTTCTATCTATTACAGGGTATTCATCAATTTGACACATTTCCACCCTGGTGGAAAATAAGGATGCATTTGATTCTAACTCTCCCTATATTCTTATTACCTCAGCTTGGCTCCTTCAAGAAAACTGTATACTTTTACGGAGTGTCTATTTGCACCCCCGGTATGAATAGCCTCGGCCACACAGCTGAGCTATTCACACCCTGTGACGTAACAACAAAAACACGTTGCTCGACGTTCATCTTCCTTGACAGCAGAAACTGGCATATTAAGAAATGTTGTCTCTAAAGTTTATAACAATTGAATTTCTAGCGGAAAATGGATGCTACAGTTAATAATAATATAATAATAATACATTTTATTTGTAAAGCACTTTTCATAAAAGAATCTCAAAGTGCTACAGAAACCACATTACAATTAAGGAAAATACAGCATAACATGAGGAAAGAGGAGGAGAAAAAAGCGACTCCCAGTCTATGCTTCTGTGAAGAGTACAGTGTGGGAACAAGAAAAAACACCTCAGCAACAAGCACATAACAACACGACTCGACAACATGACTTGCAACAGGGGAGAGGAATGGGGGGTGGAGGTAACCCAGCACAGGCAAGCAGCCATCTGGTCCTGCAGCCAACAAATGCCACTGGTCACAGACCCGCCTGTCAGACTAGGGGGTAAAAAGCGATGATCTTATCCAAGATAATAGCCAAATTGCAGTTCATCTCCTTGTTGTTATCCATAATGCCGTTAGTAGTCCCAGTTTGAAAGGCTGACCGCTCTGCCCACTGCTTCAATCATTCCAGGCAGATTTTTGGGGCTTTGAACAGCATAGTCTTGTCAATTTGTCGATAAGGAGGTGGGACTGGAGAGGGAGAGAAAATGCGACCGCCTTCGCTGAGAGCCAAAAGAGAATACAGTTGTGCTTTCTGTCTTCAGTGAAAGCATAAAACCGTTAGTTTGTTAGTTGTTGTATACAGTGTGGTTACCTAGCAACCGAGGCTTGAAGACACCATGTAGTAAAGAGTCGTCCTCCACTCCACAAGAACCGCTAGGTGAGTGGTTAGAGCACTGAGCTGTAGTCTGGGAGTCCTGGGTTTGATTTCCCAGTAAGGACATCTTGTTTTTTTCATTTTGGATTGGATAATTTGCATGCCATTGCGCAAGTCAGGGTGGTGGGGGAAGACACATGCATATTCATAATGGGACTCATCCCTGAATGGCTAGTACTGGTTGCCTGCTCTGGTTGGGTGGGTTAGGTTAGTGGGATTGGTTATGGTTAGGGTAACCATATTGGACACTGCAACGATAATATTCCAAAAAGGTGTAATACATGAGCCGTATGGATAACTGTGTGTAAATATATGCCAATGTAAATGCACAGGGGTGCAAATAGCATTCATTTCTAATTGCACCAGGGTACAAATAGCATAAACTGCTAATTGTACCAAGGGTGCAAATAGCACTTCTATTTGCACCAGGGTACGGATAGCATACACTGCTAATTGTACCAGAGGTGCAAATAGTCTCACCCATAAATATATACCAATGTAAATGCACAGGGGTGCAAATAGCATACAATGATATTTGTACCAGACGGGGTATTAATAGAACACATTGCTGTGTGCACCGGGGTACGAATAGCATTCATTTCTAATTGCACCAGGGTACAAATAGCTAGCATACACTGCTAATTGTACCAGGGGTGCAAATAGCCTCACCCATACTTTTATCATCAACAAATCAAAATCACCTGGCCCTTCATACAGCCCATAACCAGGGGTTAAATTGGGCCGGAGCTCTCCGGGGCTCAGCCCCGGCACATAAGCCTGCTCGTTTGTGTCCGGATTCACACACAGAAAGTGCCATTTAATGGTTTATTTTTCAAATTTTTTCCCCAGGGGGGCATACCCCTGGACCCCCCTAATGAGATTCCCCCCACATAACAAATCCCAATTTAACCCCTGCCCATAACCTACCTGCAATGTTGTGCTGCTACTGCTTCCATCTCGCCTTCTCTGTTTTGAAGCAGCTCCACCTCATCTGTCCTCTGATATGAAAACAACTGAGTTATGATCATATTGAGTCTAATATTAAACTAGCAGCCAGATCGTCTGCTTATCATACATTGCTGACAGAAAACGCTGCAGTTTAAAGTGGACCCGTTTTTATGGTACACAGAATGTTGTACATTAAATATTTAGCTAACAGTCTGAAGTTACCTAGCAACAGTTCATGTTAACGTTAGCCAAGTCAACGTTAGGGTAACAACAGGTGTAGACAGAAAATATGATTATGAGCTAATTTACTGAATGAACCAACTCACATCTCCTTTCTTTCTTTTCATCTGCAACATTTAAGTCATCTGCTGCCGTTTCATATTTATTTTTACCAAATACCGCAACTGCGGTACCCGCTCATTAGAAGTGTCTATCGTTCACTGAACTATTTTTAGAGTGTGCACGTGACAGTCCTGGACGTGGGCACACACGTCCACACTGGCAGGCTCTCTCCTGGGGGGGGGGGGGGATGGGGGATGTCCCATCTGTCCCCAGTGGAAGTTACGCCCTAGGACAGATTCATTCACTAACAATACTTGGTTTGGGTTGGGTTTACATATCAGATTTGTTGATGGAAGAAAACTGTAGAATATCATCAGTGTAATTTCTTAACCATTATCAGGACAGTGGGCATCTTCATAACATGGATGCTTTCTGTTTGTTTTCGTAAAGACAAACAGCACATTACAAGTTATTATCTGTTTATCTCTGTAGGACTGTGTTATTTATCTATGTTTGAGCCACGCTCAGGCACAAATGCACATGCAGCTCGAAAGCCTTGTGGTGCATTACATATTTAATGTGTTTACAAGTTATTGCACAAGCACCAACTGTTGTGGATGCAGTTTATGTTAATGAGGTCTGGGCTGGGGCTGTTTAGAGAAGTCTCTACGAGGCTTGAGATACAATAACATGCACATGTAACCCCTATTTTCCACCACACGCGTTCCGGAGGTGTCACGGCCCCCGTGAGCAATTGCGGCTATTCAAGTCAATGCTTGATAATCCACCGCCCGCGCCACGGCGCATCCGAGAGGCGTGTGTGAAGCAGCTCTCTGCTCCGCTAAAGATAAGTGCCAGGTCTATTTTCACGCGAGCCGCGGGGCATTCAGACAGCCGGGCAGGAAGGGACACCCCCCAATATCATATACGTCTCCTCTACAACACCACAGACAATGAAAGATTCATCTTGGAGGTGGAAAAACATAATATCACATCACAGATCCTTTTCATAAGGACATCACCAGAAAAGAGAAGGCATGGACTTTAATTACAGGAGTGACTGGAGTGGAAGGTAGATACTAGCTATATAAACATGTGATTGTTTTGTAAAGTACTTGTAGAGACAATAAAATCAATTTGGGAAGGCAAGACGCTCCACTTCGGTGTGGCCTGGTTTTAGTGTAAAGCCACTATTCTCACTGAAAAGATAACGAAAATAGAGTTGTAGTTATGTAGCAGGATTGGCAGTGTTCCCATTGGGAACAGCACAAATCAAGTACACTGGCTCTTAATCAACAAATCAAGGTTTCAAAATGTTGAATATCTGAAATATAAGAAAAGTGCATTAACTGTAAACATCACACACACACACACACACACTCAATAATTTCACAAACTGCCATGAGACTGGGCTGCAGCCTGCAGCCTGCTCTGAAACACCTAGAGGAAAAGAGTAAGCTTGGATTCATGGTGGACACCATGCACAGGGTCTGACACCCGAGAGAGCATAAAAGCACATGTCCCATCATCATTCAGTTCACCGTGCGCACTTTCAGATTCAAGCTATGAAGAGCTTCCCTCAACGCTGATGTCATGAAGAGAAAGAATCTCTTGATGACTGCGGATTTAACCCCACAGGAGAGACAGTGCAGAAATAAACTGTGGCCTCTTGTGAAGCAAGCAATCGCTGACGGAAAGAAAACTAAATGGCAGGGTCATCATTAACGGTGTGGGTGTGAAACACACCGCATAACTTGTTAAACTTCCCTTAATGTGAGGTAAAACGTTCAAGTTAATGGGTTATTTTGTTCTCCCTGTATACAATTAAAAGAGCAATATATGTACTCCAATAGTTACAATGAGATTTCTTAGGAGTTAATCGAGGTACTCAGTTCAGAGCTTCCCACTTAATGGTAAGTTCATCTTTGATATTCCCTATCTCAGAGTATATTTTCTTTAATTAGCTCCTATAACCTTAAAAGACATCTAGTTCAGATTTTTTCTTTTTTCTTTCACTATGACAGACTTCCTCTTTAGTTCCTTAAAAATAATATGCTTTAATGTCAGGGGTATACGTGACAGCACCAAAAGGAAATCAATATTTTTGTTCAGTAGACGGAAAAATGCTGATTTGAAGAGACTCATTCGGTGGACAGTGATGTGAGCTCAATGGTGCGATACGTGTCATTTTTGTCATGCCTCTCAACAATCAGCCATTCTCCTTAACAATTTTAAAGGAGATATAGTTGAATCAGTGATCTCAAATGAGGGCAGATGGATAATCTTGGTTTTCAAATTAGATTATTCCTTCTTTATAGTTTGCAATTTACATAACTATAACAATACAGCTCTCAACTTTGTAAGAAACTTGAAGCTTTTAAAAATAAATGTAAGGAAGCACACTTGATTATTGGAGGCGATTATAATGATGCTCCAGATGATCTTGTAGATAGAGTACCTGTAAGATTAATCCCACATTCAAGATTCAAAAGTACTGCATACATTTGTGAACAGCTGGCAGTTATAGATGTTTGGCGATTTAAACCCTGACATTAACGAATTTACATGGAGCAACGTCAGTAGATCCTTACAGTCTAGAATTGATCTATGGCTTATATCTCCCTCTTGTCTGCAATTTGTGTCGTAATCATCACATAGTTATGCCCCACTTTTTGATCATAAATTAATTCCAATCCACTTAGCAGGAACAAAAACAACAAAATGGTAATTTACATGGTTATTGGAAACTAAATAATAATTTATTAAAAGATGATGAGTTTTGTGAGTTAGTCAAAAGAAGCAGCCAAAATCATATTTGGTAATAACAAAGGAAATCATATACAAAAATGGGAATATTTCAAGTTTAAAATCCGAGAAATAGCAATTAAATGAAGTAAAGTAATTTAAAAAAAATAACTTAGCCAAAGAAATAATAATTATGGATCAATTAAATGTTTTAATGACTAAGGATAATCTTTCAAAGGAAGAAGAAATAACGTTAAAAAAATAAAAGAGGAAATAGATAATATGTATATTGAAATGGCTAATGGTCTCGAGCAAAATGGTTGGAACAAGGGGAAAGAAACTCAAGTTATTTCTTTGCTTTAGAGAAGTGAAATCATAAGAGAAACATAATGATAACATCACCTCTAACTCTTTAGACATTTCAAGATATGTTGGTACATTTTATAACAATATATATAAGTCAAATATTCAATTTGGCGATTGTGATAGATTTATCGAGTCAGTTAAAGCATTTACACCAACTATATCTGAACAATTTAAAACGGAATGTGAACGTCCCATTACTAAAGTGGAAATCTCAGAGACTGTTAGCTCAATGAAAAAAAGGAAATCTCCGGGTAATGATGGGCTTTCAGTCAAATTTTATTGGCATTTTTGGGAAATTATTGAAAATCCTCTATTTGATCTATTCACAGAATGCACTTTAAAAAAGGAAATGTCCACGAGTATGATGCAAGGTTTAATATGTCTTCTTCCTAAACCTGATATAGATTACTTATTGATAGAAAATTGGAGACCTATTACGCTGTTAAATATTGACTACAAAATGATATCATTAATTCTTGCTAAACAGTTAAAAAGAGGTCTTCATGAGATAATAAGTGAAACACAAACAGGTGTTATGTCTAACCGTCACATCAGCTCTAATATAAGACTTGTTCTTGACCTGCTGGACTGCTCCGATAACATCACTACTGATGCACTGATAGTATTTCTTGATTTTTATAAAGCATTTGATACGGTAGAACACTATTTTTTACTCAAAGCAAATTTTATATCTGCAGTTGAAATATTTTATACAAATATTGATAGTTCTGATAATATATCCAAACACCACAAAAAAGATTTCCTGTACTGAGATCAGTTTGCCAAGGCTGCCCTATTTCACCGTTCTTGTTCCTGCTGGTGGTTGAATTACTGTCATTACATATTCAATATAATCCTATTATTAAAGGTGTGTCTATTTTCGGTAAGGAAATTAGAGTAACTCAACTAGCGGATGATACAGCTCTCTTTTTGAGACAAACATCAGACTGAATATGCTATATCCCTAATTGACCAATTCTCAGCTGCCTCGGGTTTAACACTTAAAAAATCTAAATGTGAAATTTGATGTTTGTATCACACTGAAGAGGAAAACATGTTCATTCATATGTGCAAGGACCACATGGACCGTCAACAACTTAATTTTTCATCTAAATTGAAGAAGACTAAAACAATACTGAATTTATGGCTTCAAAGAGACATTTCTATTTTAGGAAGGATTGTTTTGACTAAACCAGAAGGGATTTTGAGATTTTTCTACCCTGCCTTCTCTCTCAATGTCCATGATTCAACATGTAAAGACATAAATACCATATTTACAAAATAGAAGTAGGCAAAGCACTGCTACTTGGGCGGAGTGATTAGTGCAACACCTGAAAGGCACCGTTGTTACTCTCTAGAAGTAGCAGTGCTTCGCCTTCTGAGAATATAGTTCCCAGTTTGTATACGGTTAGAAGATGGCTGTGTCTCATGTGACCTTGTACAATCTTCTAAAATTGTAAGAATTTATTTAATAAGAACTTGCCTTCTGTCATATGATTAAAACAAAGAGCTTTTTACACTGTCAAATCACATGAACCTGTGAGTGGGGTGCTCAACCCCATGTTGTGCTCCCTCACACACACACACACACACACACACACACACACACACACACACACACACACACACACACACACACACACACACACACACACACACACACACGCACACACACTCACCTATCTTCCCTTTTCTCTTCGTTTTAATTCCTTCTCGTCTGCTAAACCTTTCACCCGGCACTCATTGCCTCTCCACACCTCCCACTGCCTCCTGTTCCCTCTGCCTTTCATCTTTTCCCTGTCAGGTGAGCCTTTTGAAGGTGTATGTGGGGCGAGGACGGGTGAAGAATCGGCTAAACCTGATACAATCCATCGCAGAATCATTAACAGCAAGGCAACGCCACTGCTCCCCCGCTTAATGAGACATTTCTGTATACTTTGTCAACAGAGTACAAAGAGTGCTTTAAAGTGAATGGCAGATAGTGTATGGGTCATGTATCGCATGGTTGTTTCTTTAACTCTCTACAGAAGACTTCTATGGTTGTTTAAAGACCTTCAGATGTAGTTTGGCGGGTCAAACGGAGTGCAAGCTTGACAGAGTTTGCCTGGGTAATCAGTTTGATAGAGTAGGTACTCAACTCCTTAGCTCTAAGAAAGAACAAATCAAAAGCACCTTAATGACAACCTTCCAGATTTATTCCCACCATCCGTGTTTTCAGAAATCATGACAAGTGAGACTGAGGGAGAGAAAGAGGTGGCGGTCTGGAGGAAAGAGGCGAGAAAATACAATAACGCAACAAACAATCTGAAAGAGTGATAGTGTCCCTGTCCTTCTAAGAAACAAGCATCCATTTCAAAAATGAAGTGCATCACTGAGTAAATCAGTCTCAGGTTAATAAAGTTGTCATCCGTCTGATTTTCCTGAGGAAGAAGTAAAGCGAGAAAAGATGAAAACAACTGCAGAAATATGACGCCGTCAGCATTATCTCTTTATTTTATTGTTTCCAAAGAGGTCACCGTGAACACAGCTCCTTCAGCTGCAGCTTTTTCCTCCAACATTTCCTATAGAATTAGAGTTTATTCTTTATTTTTCAGACTGTAAGTCAAAAACCATTAGGCTTTGGCACTTGTGTACATGAAGGAACTCACAAGAAGACTGTACAGATAGAGAGCTAAAACAGTGAGAGGCAGGTTTTCCGGTTTTACACAGAAACACATTTTACATCCCACCAAGCACCATGCACCAATAACAGATGCAAGTCACTGCTGTTTAGAGTTTTCACAACTTTGTTCCTCCAGTCCATTGCCATTTAATTGTTATTCTCTTTTCTTTTCCTCCTTATTTTTTTTTCTCAATCACCAATTAAAGTCACTCAGCCGTCCCGATTGGACCCGAGACTGCGAAACAGAGTTAATGTGATACGCAGCGCAAAGTGATGGCCACCAGTGACAGCTGTCCCTCACAACAATGAAAAAGGAGAGAGAAGAGTAAGAGAGCAAGCATGTCCAAAACACCGCAGAGTTACCTGCAGTCTACCTGAGTGCCAACTCAAAGACTTTACCACAAACAGCATTGGTGTACAAAATGATCAGCCACGTTTGATAAATGACCTGTTATTTCAATTACTCTCGCTAAAATAAATGACATTACATATTATTACTTACGCTACTTTAGTATGGTTTTACTGCTCGTCAGTGGCTGATTTACTAAAGCAAAGCAGTCCGTGCCATAAATGTTTCATGCATTTCGGTTACATATGCCTACAGACATTTGTTTTCCTCCTATTCTTCAAGATTACTAGTCATTTTCCACTGTAGTGTAAGCAGCAGAAACATATATCATATATCATATGTCATATTCATAATAGTTTGGTAATCCTGAGACAAAATGGCACAAATGTTAAATATCAATTTATTTTCAATACACTACTGCAGAACATAGTATTTGGTTTGATTCTTATTTGATTCTAGGTGTCGGATTGTATAATACATTGTTTACTTTGTCTTAAATTACACACACACACACACACACACACACACACACACACACACACACATATATATATATATACATATTATAATTAATAATATACAACCCCAAATCAGAAAAAGTTGGGACAGTATGGAAAACACAAATAAAAAAAGAAAGTAGTGATTTCTAAATGTACTTTGACTTGTATTTCATTGCAGACAATACAACAGCACCTCATTTAATGTGTTCCTCATGATTTTTATTGTTTTTGTTTTTCAAAAAAACAAAATTCCTATTTTGGTTCTTGCAACACATTTCAAAAAAAGTTGGAACAGTAAAGCATTTACCACTTTGTAATGTTGCCATTCCTTTTCACAACACTTAAAAGACGTTTAGGGACTGAAGACACCAAGTGATGAAGAGTTTCAGGTGTAATTTTGTCCCATTCTTGCTGCAAACAAGTCTTAAGGTGGGCAACAGTACGGGGTCTTCGTTGTTGCATTTTGCGCTTCAAAATGCGCCACACATTCTCTATTGGAGACAGGTCGGGACTGCAGGCAGGCCAGTCAAGTACCCGTATCCTCTTCCTCCGCAGCCAGGACTTTGTAATGTGTGCAGAATGTGGTTTTGCATTATCTTGTTGAAATATGCATGGATGTCCCTGGAAAAGATGTCTTCTTGAAGGCAGCATATTGTGCTCCAAAATTTCTATGTACTTTTCAGCATTAATGGTGCCATCACAGAAGTGCAAGTTACCTTTGCCAAGGGCACTGACACAACCCCATACCATGACAGACCCTGGCTTTTGGACTTCTTGCTGGTAACATTCTGGATGATCCTTTTCTTCTTTGGTCCGGAGCACACGGCGTCCATTTCTCCCAAAAAATACCTGAAATACTGATTCATCTGACCACAGTACACGTTTCCACTGTGTGATGGTCCATCCCAGATGCCTCCGAGCCCAGAGAAGTCGACGGCGCTTCTGGACACTGTTAACATAGGGCTTCCTTTAGGCACAGTACAGTTTTAACTGTACTGTAATTATTTGTGGCTGTAATTACGTATTGTGGTACTTGACAAAGGTTTGCCAAAGTAGTCCTGAGCCCATGTGGTGATATCGCTTATAGATGAATGATGATTCTTGATGTAGTGCTGCCTGAGGGATCGGAGATCACGGTTGTTCAGCTTAGGCTTGCGCCCTTGTTCTTTACGCACTGAAATTCCTCCTCATTCCTTGAATCTTTTAATTATGTTATGCACTGTTGAAGGTGAAATAAGCAAATGTCTTCCTATCTTTCTTTGAGGAACATTGTTTCATTTCAATAATTTTCTCACGTATTTGTTGGCAAACTGGCGATCCTCGGCCCATCTTTGCTCCTAAAGGACTCGACCTTTCTTGGATGCTGCTTTTGTACCAAATCATAATTACAATCACCTGTTGACATCACCTGTTTCAAATCACATCATTATTTAACCAATTTACCTGATTACTAGCCCTAAATTGCTCCTGTCCCAACCTTTTTTGGAATGTGTTGAACGTCTGAATGACAGGAAAGGATGTATATTTACAAATGAAATTAAGTTGACCAGACAAAACATGAAATATTTTGTGTTCACAAAGGCTGCAATGAAATACAAGTCAAAGTACATTTAGAAATCACTTTCTTTTTTTATTTGTGTTTTTCATACTGTCCCAACTTTTTCTGATTTGGGGTTGTATATTATTAGCGTGACATACGGGACAAGAATGGGACAGTTGGGTTTAGGAAAAGATGGTGGGTGGGGTTCTAAAATGAACGTTTCAGTGACACGCAGGCAAGGCCGCTTTAATGCACGGGCTTACCTGGGCTGAAGCCCAGGGGCCTCGCAAGTTCAGGGGCCTCCCATATTCACGTTAGTGATGAGCTAAAAAGGTCATATTGTTTTCTAACTTGTCAGGTTTTCTGTCAATCACTCTGGTCGCAGGTTACATGGCTGCTGATTGATCCAAATTAGGAGTGACCCACGTGGCCCCATCGCCTATGGCCCGTGAGCTTACCTATCAGCATGTCTATAGTTAGTTTTGGGGTGTGTCCCTCTATGACTGAGTGATGTCTTCTGTGCTGGTTTGCGCTTGAGAGCAACAGCGGGATATTTTTAACAATTTTTCACCGTCTTATTCACCATTACAGTCATTTCTGACAACGTTTTAGGCGAGAAATGAACTGTTTAGATTTCGAATATAGGCAGTCTTCTGAAAATCGTTGCCGAATTGACAATTTGCTTCAAAGTTTTTGGAGTTGAGAAGCTCAGCTGGAGGTGGCTCCATGGATGCATTAAGAGAACGGTGGCCCGGATCGCTCGCTCGCTGGCCGGCCATGATGCTGGGACGCCCCGATGTAAGTTGCCGGTCTGTCAGACCGATCTCGTAAATAAGAGGCTTTTATTTCGCCGTTGACGGATTGTTTGTTTAAATATCACAACACTTGTCCATCATAAGATTAACGGGAACGTGTGGTTAACTGCCTTTTTACCGTTAAACTCCACAAGCGCCCGGTCGCCGACACACACACACACACGACCACAGGCAGCGAGAGAGAGAGAGAGAGAGAGAGAGAGAGAGAGAGAGAGAGAGAGAGAGACCTTCGGGAGACTTGTTTAAATTATGACATAGGCTACATTAGATTTAGTATATAGTTTATACTTTTTTTGGCATATTTCTTTTCTGATTTTAATGCAATAAAGACCGTTGCCGTGCTTGCATCACTCCCCTTACCCCTCCTAGGCCAGTGGGAATGCAAATGGAAAAAAAGATTCTTAGAGTAGTTCTTAGAATTGCTTAGAAGTGTACTTTTCCTCTAAAAAGTAAAAGTACTATCCGGTAGAAAACCCTAGGCTTCCTCAGTCATTGTGTATTTTATCCTCATGCCCTCTCGGCTGCTGCTTGCTGACGTTATTTCAGACTCTGGCTCTACAGCTGATCAACAGTTTGCCTCGGCGGTGGACGAGGAAACATCAACTGGAACATCTACAGATAAAATCTTGCTAAATTTAGCCGCATTACTATTACGGAAGAAAAACTCTTGTATCCTTTTCTGCGACATACTCTTCTCTACAGCTAACATTCAGTAAACTAGTCTCAGCCTGCTCGCTTCTCAACGAGTCACGTCACTCACTTTCACTGTCACCTCTATCCGCTATAACGGTTCATTTTTAGTAGGCTATATTTTAGAACCTATCCATAACCCTTTTTTGCTATTTGCCTCATTATTTGATATACAAAAATATAAATAATGTCACACAGCGAATTAGTAATCATTTAAAAAATAAAAAATATAAAATCCAGCTCCTGCCAGCAGGTGCATGTGATTGGTTCACAGGGCTTGCTGAGGCTCCTACTTTGATCTGTTGCTGTTCTTTGCTAATGCTGTTATCAGTTATTATCAATGTTTGTGCAGACAGGTGATGGTTGGTGATGTTTTTCATAATATCGTTTGAAATCATACTTTCACACATTTTGGTTTTATCATCACCATAAGTTGCTGTGTGTGGTTGTTACATAAAGTAGCTTGTGTTTATGTTCAGGTGGACCCAGTGATATGTTAATAACAATATTATGGTGATGTCTGGCTCAAAGAGGGAAAACTCACTGTTGTATGCCTCAAAAGAAACTAATGCATTTTGTGATATAGATTACCTAGATATTACACTTTTTTAAAATGAGACTCTGTAAATCGAGGGGATGGGGGGCCTACAAAACCTCTCAGCCCCGGGGCCTAACATTAGGTTAAGGCGGCCCTGCACGCAGGACACACTCCCTGGTCTCCTGGGTGAAAGTCCTGTGTTGTTTTTCCCATCTACCACCCCAATCAACCTCCCTACATGGAATTTCAATCTTTCACACCACTCGCTACCGTTGTCGCTCTTACTACTACATCATCTTCACTCACCGCGGAGCTGCTGCTCTGCCCGGTGCGTCCGGTACAGACGCTGAGGGGTGCTTATTACGTTTTTTACGAGTTGGAAGTGAGAACGGGTTGAGGTAACACACTGAGGTAGCTTGCTGTCTATGTTGCATGGGCTTACAAATAACTATCAGAAACAACAGAGGTATCTGTAGAGAGGTAACCACATATGTACACGTTGTGCAGTGTGGCAGAGGAGAGTGAGTGAGTCGTTTGGCCTTTACCCTAGAGATTATGGGTTTTACAATGACACTTCATGCTAGACCACACACACACACACACACACACACACACACACACACCTACCTGCTGTTACCCTGAACATGGCTATTCCAGAGGGACTGGTTAGAACATGGCACCCGGGGGACTGCCCGCACCATGACACATTTACACCTAGAAATGCTGTGTCGTGTGTGTGTGTGTGTGTGTGTGTGTGTGTGTGTGTGTGTGTGTGTGTGTGTGTGTGTGTGTAGACAGGCTCGCAAGGAGAAAGAGGAAAATATACTGTAGGCTTCAGAAACTATGATGAAGTGTAAACCACACATGGAAAAAAGCAGATTGAGATAGCATTTTCTTCTCTTGATTTCAGCTTATCAAGAGAAGATACATGCCGGCTTGTTTCACCCCCTTTTATTTTCTAAAGTGACACAAACATGCCAGGCAACGCTCTCATCTCCATTGAGCTGCAGTGTACACAAAATGGTTAATCCTCAGCACTGAGAGGTGTAAGACACAGCATGAAGGTTGCAGCTTTGTATATCAGCCCTCTTTCTTGCAGAGCTGCCCTTTGCATTCTGTGCTTGTTATCTTGATTCTTTGCATGCTGTGGCTGGAAAATAACATGTGTGCGTGTGTTCAAAGATTGTTTGGATTAGGGCTGTCAAAATAACTAATTTTGATTAATTAATCTGAGAAAAAACAACGCGTTAAAAAAAATAACGCAGATTAATCCATTCCATATTGACCTTTCACCCGGAGCCGTTCTAGCCACCATTCAACTTTAAAATGTGTTGCTACAGGCAACAGAAACATCACTGCATGTGACGCTAGTTAACACTACACTCAACAGCAGGTAACATTAGCCTTCCGCTAGCTAGCAGCTGGATTAAACATGGTTAAAATGCTGACAGCTAACGCTAAACGCTGTAAAGTTTGACTGTGTTTCACTCACTGTAGAGGATTCAGACACTTCTGCAGCTGCAGCCGTTGTCCAAAAAACACAGACGAGACGGAGCGTTCAATGAAACTGGTAACCTACAGCCTTGTGGTGCATTCAAAGTTATTGTAAAATACCATTTTCCCATCTGGTGGATGTTTTTGTCGTTCAACAGCAATTTACTAGTTAAATAACCCTATTCCTGAAGAACTTTTGAATTTATTTCCTCAGCATATTAGGTCATATTGTTGATTGTTATGGTCATTATTTGAACAGTGAAAATAATAATAAAAATAGTTTTTTTAACTTTAATGTCATTAATGCTGATTTTTCATTGATTCATTTGAATTGAAATATTTAAAATACTTTCACAGCAAAAATGATGTATGCGATTAATTTTGATTAATTAATCACAGAGTATGTAATTAATTCGATTACATTTTTTAATCGACTGACAGCCCTAGTTTGGATGTATGTTTGTCATATTTGTATGAGAAATGAACCTTCCTGTTTCTATGGGTGTATGCTGGACTCCCAGAGAAGATGGAAGCAAGTTTAATGCCCAGAGATTAGAGGGGTGGCATTCAGCACTGGCCGCAGACAAACATCCCAGAATTTGAATGATGCTAAGCAAAGAAATTAATTGTGAGATGGGGCAAAGAAAGAAAAAGTGGGCAAGGAAGACCTACAGACACAGAAAGAGAAGAAGAAAGAGGGATGTTTTGTTCTGGTGTGGATACTGTTTCTTTAGTCTCAGACTTGGTTTTGGTTTTCTGAGTCAGATTTTTCTTTTTGTTTTAAGTTTATGTATTGTAAAAAAAACATTTGTTTTAAAGGAACAGAGCACATTAACGGACATCAGTATAAAATGCAAGATGTAAGTATACTGGAATTGGCAAGAATGCTAATTTACATCCATAGTCCCTAGGCAGTTAACAAGAACAAAACATCGTCAAGTTAAGTGATCACTGTTCTGGTTTGCCTTAAGCCATTGTCTGAGTCTTAAAAGTGTAATAAGTAGCGCACTCCCTTATTGCACGTGCTAGACTATTGAAATATTTACTTTCTGACAGAAACTCTGCTGTGCCTAAATGGTAACCCACAGTCCCCTCTGGTGGCCCTGATGCCAATGTCACTGTTACATTACATTACATTACATGTCATTTAGCTGATGCTTTCATCCAAAGCGACTTACAATTAAGTGCTTTCAACTGTGAAGGAACAAACTCCAGACAACAAGTATTAAGTGCAAGTACATTAGCTTTAAATAAGTAAAGCTACAAAGAGACATATGAAAGTGCAAGTAGATATCTTAAAATAAGTAAAGCTACAAAGAGACATGGAAGCGCAGGTTCAAATTTCTTTTTTTTTTTTCTTTTTTTTTTTTTTTATCCGAGGTGTAGTTGGAAGAGATGTGTTTTTAGCCTTCCGCGGAATGTGTGTAGGCTTTCGGCCATCCTGATGTCGGTGGGGAGTTCGTTCCACCATTTGGGAGCCAGGACGGTGAACAGTCGGGATTTCGTTGAGTGATTAGTTCTCCCTCGCTGTGAGGGAGCAGCGAGCAGTTTGGCTGATGCAGAGCGAAGTGGGCGGGTTGGGGTATATTGTTTGACCATGTCCTGGATGTAAACTGGGGCTGATCCAGTAGTGGCCCTGTATGTAAGTACCAGTGTCTTGAAGCGGATGCGGGCAGCAACTGGTAACCAGTGAAGAGAGTGGAGGAGCGGTGTAGTGTGAGAGAACTTGGGGAGGTTGAAGACAAGCCGAGCTGCTGCGTTCTGAATGAGCTGCAGGGGTCGGATGGCACATGCCGGCAAGCCAATCAGGAGGGAGTTGCAGTAGTCTAGACGTGAGATGACTAGAGCCTGAACCAGAACCTGGGCCGCCTTCTGCGTTAGAAGGGGACGTATCCTTCTGATGTTATGCAGCATGTATCTACAAGATCGGGTGGTTGCAGCAATGTTAGCAGTGAAAGATAGTTGGTTGTCAAGTATCACACCCAGGTTTCTAGCAGTCTGGGTGGGGACTACCACAGAGTTGTTGATTGTTATAGTCAGGTCTTTGGTAGGAGAGCCTTTCCCTGGAATGAAAAGGAGCTCAGTCTTGTCAAGGTTGAGTTTCAGATGGTGTGTGGACATCCAAGAGGAGATGTCAGTTAGACAGGCTGAGATACGTGCTGCTACTTGAGTTTCAGACTCAGGAAAGGAGAGTATTAGTTGGGTGTCATCTGCGTAGCTGTGATAAGAAAAGCCGTGGGACTGAATGACAGACCCAAGAGAGTTGGTATACAGAGAAAAGAGGAGGGGACCCAGGACTGATCCCTGAGGAACCCCAGTTTTGAGTGGGCAAGGATCTGAGCTAGATCCTCTCCAAGTTACCCAGTAGGTACGGTCTGTCAGGTAAGATGTGAGCAATGATAGCGCAGAGCCTGAGACACCCAGATTCTGGAGTGTCGAAATGAGGATCTGGTGGTTCAGTGTGTCAAAGGCAGCAGAAAGGTCCAGAAGGATGATGATGGAAGAAAGATCGGTTGTTCTAGCGATGTGAAGCTGCTCGGTGACAGCAAGGAGGGCAGTTTCTGTTGAATGACCAGCCTTGAAGCCAGACTGGTGGGGATCAAGAAGGTTGTTCTGGTGGAGATAGGTAGAGAGTTGATTATGAATGGCGCGCTCAAGAGTCTTAGATAGAAATGGAAGAAGGGAGACGGGTCTATAGTTATTTACATCAGAGGAATCGAGTGTTGGTTTTTTGAGTAGTGGGGTCACTCTTGCCTCCTTGAGGGCATCGGGGAAACAGCCAGTTGACAAGGAGATGTTAATGAGATGAGTGAGGAAAGGAAGGAGGTCAGAAGCAATGGACTGGAGAAGGTGAGAAGGGATAGGATCCAGAGGGCAGGTGGTTGGGCGGGCAGAAGTAATCAAAGTAAGAATTTGATTTGGAAATAGAGGGGTGAAAGAGGAAAGAGTACTAGATGTGATGGATGGTAAGGTGATTTCGGAAGGTGTGGTGGAGAATGAAGAGCGTATGTCATCTATCTTTTTTACAAAGTAGTTGACAAAGTGGGTTGGTAGGAGGGTGGAGGGAGGAGGTGGACTGGGGGAATCAAGCAGGTTAGAGAAGATGGAAAATAGTTTTTTGGGGTTAGAGTAAGAGGATTCAATTTTGGTTTGATAAAAAGAGCTTTTTGCTGCAGAAATAGACGCAGCGAAGGAGGAAAGAAGAGACTGATAGGCAAGAAGATCAGCTGGGTGTTTGGATTTCCGCCATTTCCTTTCTGCTGCCCGTATAGTTGATCTTTCAGCACGCACTGAGTCAGATAACCACAGCGCTGGGGAGGACTTGCGAGCCTGTCGTGAAGTAAGAGGGCAGAGAGAGTCGAGAGAGGAGGATAGAGTAGAGAGTAGAGTGTCTGCGGCAGCGTTGGGAGGCATGAGTGAGAAAGAGTCAGATGGGGGGAGGGTTGATAAAGTACATGCCGACAGAGAAGAAGGAGAGAGTGAACGAATGTTACGGCGGACAGGTATAGTGTCTCTTGAGATCGGATTGTGAGCTTGGGATAGTCGCAGAGAGAAAGAGATGAAGAAGTGGTCTGAGGTATGGAGTGGAGTAACAGTGAGGTTGGATGTAGAGCAGTTTCTGGTGAATATGAGATCTAGGTGGTTGCCAGCTTTGTGAGTGGGTGGTGAAGGAGAGAGTGAGAGGGCAAAAGAAGAGAGAAGGTGAAGAAAGGCAGCCGATTTCTCGGTCTGGATGTTGACCCAGAAGTACCAGCGGAGGGCCAGTTTCAGGGATGTTTGAAAGGACATCTAGTTCCTCCAAAAAGTCCCCCAGAGGACCTGGTGGGCACACCAACTGTCAGCCCTTGTTTTAATTAATTACATTTGCTTAAAGTTTTGTAAATTAAATTGTACAGTGTTTCACACTTTTCTCACGTGATTTTTAAAGGTTAATGTAGACTCTGACGTGATCCAAAGATAATTGAACTAATTTACTATGTCAACCTCCTCCCCTCTCTTGATATTAGATAAATGACATGAGATGGGTCTTTGCAGATGTAATAATTAAGAAGGGCTTCTTGAATGTATTTTGCAACATCTGCATCATTTGGAAATTCTTTTTTTTACATGCATCAGATAGGTCATTAATATATAGTGTGAATAAAATTGGTCCCAGAATAGAGCCTTGTGGGATGCCTGCAGGACAGTTAAGGTTGATAGGATTTAGTGAAATATAGCATGCAGTGGGTTCAAATGGGTTTAAATGTTAAGTCAGCAGCTTTGCTACCCACTTCTCAGCGACCTTAGGTTAGCCATGTCTGTTTTTCCCACAGATTTAGAAAGAAAAAGAAAATTCTTTCTAACTGTAATTTCAATAGAAGTGGTGCAGGAGTGAAATGTGTGACCACGACTCATGGAGCTACACTTGTCTTTTGAGGACTGTATAGTGATAATTACAGAATGGATGGAATGATAGAAATGTATGCACATGAAAATAATAAAAATCTACTTTCAATTATGCAGGTCAAGTCTGATTTCCATACTAGAAAAATAAATTTGTTATTGAAAAGTTCATACTAGAGGTCATTTGGAGTAAAGGTAAAATATTGGCAGATAGCTACTAAATCCACAACACAGTAAATACACTGCTGTGATTATCCTATTAGCTCATGTCTGTGCCTGTGGCCTGTATCTGAGGGCCACTCTGCTGCCTTGTCTCCCCACACAAAAGAGCACCTTGCCAGGCATGTAATCCTCTCAGACCCCTTATAGAGCCCGGAGCTCTGGATCTCCCCCTGGAGGCCGCAGCTAACCACCATGTTTAGCATCTGTGAAGTTTTCACTAAATACAATGAGTGGAGAGATTTTAATTGTATAGTTGTAGTTGTAGAGAACGGAAACAAGCCTCTGGAGAACAACTAAGGCATTGAACTGCTATTACACACACGCACGCACGCACGCACGCACGCACACACGCAGACACACACAGACACACACACACACACAGACACAGACACACACACACACACACACACACACAGGCAGACACACACACACACACACACACACACACACACACACACACACACACACACAGACACACACACACACACACACAGACACACACACACACACGGTTTCATCATGTCTTCCAATAGTAACAATACATTTCTGATGACAGCAATGGGCTAATACAGTTTTTTACAATCACTTTGCTACTAATTTCAGAACCTTGACGTCATTTTTCAAAACTCTAGACACAAAACTCAAAAAAAAAATCATCACTTGTAACACAGACTGTCCAATGTTCAGAACATTGCATTGTGCATTCATATCTTTAAATAAATCTTGCACTTGCACAATCATTGGTTTGAAAAACAAATGTATTTTGAAATACCATTGAAACGTTACTTTAGATCACCCACACACAGGCTACCCATAGTTTCACTGAGTCATCATTCGTACAATCATTAAATATTGTAGTACAAAATAGGTGATACATGTTTTATTATGGTACTAGATGTAAATACATCCCTGTAAAAGTACTGCAGTAGTAGAGCGAATACTACAGACACAGTAGAATCATTGAACAAAACCTGAAATGTATTGATGAAAAACAATACAGTACGATCACAACATAGGTTTATTAGAATCAAAGCAAAATACTTGCTTGTACTGTAAAAAGCAAAACAAAGAAGTGATTACTGTACTTCTACATATTCATCAATTCTGTCTTGTAGATTTGGCCGCAGGTTCTCATCTACATCGCAATTAGCCAAACATCTTGGAAAAAACCTTCGGGCATGGCGAACAATGTGTTACGAGTATATATGTATATGTATATATACAGTATATATATATAAAGTATATATCTCAATCATCAGTAACGAGTTGGCAGAATTGGACAAGCAGTTCCAAGGGCCTGCATGCATACAGTGTAGTATTGTCAATACTGTAAATAGTCTCAAAGGTAGTACATGAGACCATAGAAACAGTGTCTGATAAACAGTAGTACATTACAGTAAAGGTAGTACATGGGACCATAGAAACAGTGTCTGATACTGTAAACAGTAGCACATTACAGTAAAGAATGATGATGACACATTCACAATGCTGTAACAGAGAGGCTAAACATCTAACAGCAGATACAGTACCTCACACCCACTACACTCAGAGTGTGAACTGCTCTCATCTGGCCCTAGATTTAGGGTACCAAGGTCATACAGGCATTGAACAAAGAATGACTGCATCAGGGAACACTTGTTATTTTATAAGATTTGCTCACTTGTATATAACATATTTGCTGCTACCTGACCATTTGCACTATTGCAGTGTGTATGTTTTTAATGTTATGTGCACCTTTCCTGTACTTGGTAGAAGCCAAAGACAAATTTCCACTGAGATGGACAATAAAGTAGATCTAATCTATTTCATTACAATCATGGTATGAAGAACTTGTCAGGTATTATCTCCTATGGCAATTCCAGGAGGTTAAAGTATAAGTTTATGCAACATACTTAAAACAGATGATAACTTTAGAACATCCAACTGGTAGCTGGAGAGATGTCAGTTCACCTTCTGGGCACTGCGTAAGGCACGGTATCCCCCAACCACTCAGGGCGCGGGTCCAGCACTGGCAGCCCACTCACTCTGACATCTCTCCATTTGTGCATGAATAGGTTCTGAGCATGTGTGTGTCTATTTCAGGCCTGTGTGTAGTGATTTCTAACAGAGTGTAAATTGTAATTTCCCCACTGGGGATCAATAGAAAGTATATTATTAAAATTAAAGTGCTCATATTATGCGCATTTTCAGGTTGATAATTGTATTTAGAGGTTATATCAGAATAAGTTTACATGGTTTAATTTAAAAAAAAAACATATTTTTGTTGTACTGCACATTGCTGCAGTTCCTCTTTTCACCCTGTGTGTTGAGCTCTCTGTTTTAGCTACAGAGTGAGACATCTCACTTCTGTTCCATCTTTGTTGGGAGTCGCATATGCTCAGTAGCTCGGTAAGGACTACTAGCCAGTCAGAAGCAGATTATGAGGGCGTGTCCTGACAGTACCTAGGTAAGGACTACTAGCCAGTCAGAAGCAGATTATGAGGGCGTGTCCTGACAGTACCTAGGTAAGGACTACTAGCCAGTCAGAAGCAGAGTATGAGGGCGTGTCCTGACAGTACCTAGGTAAGGACTACTAGCCAGTCAGAAGCAGAGTATGAGGGCGTGTCCTGACAGTAGCTAGGTAAGGACTACTAGCCAGTCAGAAGCAGAGTATGAGGGCGTGTCCTGACAGTACCTAGGTAAGGACTACTAGCCAGTCAGAAGCAGAGTATGAGGGCGTGCCCTGACAGTACCTAGGTAAGGACTACTAGCCAGTCAGAAGCACAGTATGAGGGCGTGTCCTGACAGTAGCTAGGTAAGGACTACTAGCCAGTCAGAAGCAGAGTATGAGGGCGTGTCCTGACAGTACCTAGGTAAGGACTACTAGCCAGTCAGAAGCAGAGTATGAGGGCGTGTCCTGACAGTACCTAGGTAAGGACTACTAGCCAGTCAGAAGCAGAGTATGAGGGCGTGCCATGCTAGCAGCTAGGCGAGCATTATAACGTGTGTTCCAAAGTGACCACGTGTGTCTCTGAAGTAAAGGCTGGACTACAACAGAGCTGTTTGGAGCAGTTTGTGAACAGTGTTTTCTGGTGGAGATGGTAAGTCCCTTTGGGGGGGACTTTGGGCTTTTTCACTTTGTAAACCTATAACGTGCACAAAAAA
This sequence comes from Gymnocephalus cernua, assembly GCA_023631565.1. Lineage (NCBI taxonomy): Eukaryota > Metazoa > Chordata > Actinopteri > Perciformes > Percidae > Gymnocephalus > Gymnocephalus cernua. The sequence continues at coordinate 31,218,846 of CM042443.1, read as the reverse complement.
GATATATAACACAATAAAAAAAGCCAAAAAGCATAATATGAGCACTTTAAATTAAATTCAAGCAAATGTTGAATTGCTGTGCTGTGCGCATGTGCGTGCGTGTACATGTCATTGAACTGATAAGCAGTAGTCTATCTTTTGGATTCATGTCTTTTGTGTCAAAAGAAAACACTGCAGGTGAGTGTTAAGACTCAGAATGGAACATTCCTGGAATTCCATTAAGTCTTTGTTAGATACAATATAAAATAAAATTGCTGAGGACGGCCTACCTGTAAGAACAGCTGTGGTCTTCTATGGCTGGGATGTAGACGAAATGTGAGGAGCTTCTGTTAGACTGTCAGTATCTCTCCGTCTATCCAACTGTCTGAATGAAGAAAGATAGACACAAAGACAGACTCTTCAAAAGATTCACTTCAACCTTTCATGTAGTAAAGTCAACAAACGCCTATCATCCTTTGACGTTAAACCCACACAGGTCCACGCATCAACACTGGGAGCTGCACCATATAAACAGCAGAGACACTGGAGGAACTGGGGATTCAGTGCCTTGCTCATGGGCAGCCTGACAGCAGCAGATTTCCCATGAGCCTTAGCTCGGGTCAATGCTCTAACCTTTGTAGAGGCAGCTGTCAATATTCAACAGTGATTACTTTTCATCAATATAGGGTTAGATCTTAAGGAAATGTATGGCAGGAAGGTAGAGAGGACACACACATGTAATAGCAGAGACAAGAAACAAGGTGACTTTACCCTCCACCTCCATCAATTCATCCAGCAACTCACTACTAGTCTCTCACTCTTCTCTGTAGTGGACATCTACCAAGAGTAAAGCTGGTTTCAAGTCCATGTCAACTTTTCTTTATCGTTCTGGCTTTCATTGTCCAGGTAAGTTCTTTCTTAGCATTACATGCTATTCATGACACAAAGCATATGATATAAAGGTCAGTACATACATCGTACATTGACAAAGGTCAATACAAACATACATGCACACAGACAAGCCAGGGATGAGCCACTGATGCAGTGCTAAACAGCGCTGGGCAGTAAAATGGAATTATTTGATGTATTATCTCTTTACTTTTGGTGTAAAATGTAAACATTTCATTTAAAAAAGCGACATCATTGGGGCGCCTTGGTAGCTCACCTGGTAGAGTGTGCGCCCCATGTACCAAGGCTCAGTCCTTACCGCAGCAACCTAGGTTTCGATTCGGACCTGCGGCCCTTTGCTGCATGTCTTCCCCCTCTCTCTCTCTCCTGTTTGCCATCTACAACTGTCCTATCAATTACAGTAAAGGCCAAAATGCCCAAAAACATAAAATAAAGAAAAGAATATTCAAATAAATATCGATAGCTGTCTATATTACCCATAAACTGTGATATGAATAGTTAGACTCAAGATTCCTTTTATTGTCATCCAGCAAAACACAGAAATGTCAAGCATGAACGAGATTAAAACACAGATACAAAACAGGGTAATAAATAGAGCTCTATGAATATATATAAAAAAACTGAATAAATAATTTCCAGCACAATATTTGTTATGTACGACTATGTGACACATAGTAAAGCACAGTTAAGTGGTGTTTAGTTGAGTTTAGTAGTCTGATAGCAGCCGGGTGAAAGCTGTTTTTAAGTCTTGTCGTGCTGCGTTATCTGAAACAAATACTGAAAACGATACTACAGCAAAAACCTAAAAACAAATCAAGAAAAAGTAATGGAAAAGTAGACAAAACATGAAACTTAATTCTTTTTTTATTAATTTTAAATGTAAACCTGTATTCATTGAAATATGTACATGGTATGCAGTATTCTGATGCCCCCTATACTTGAGAGTTCATATTTGCAACCAGATATCACTTTGTGCAGTGCTGTGCAGTGCTACTTGGGCGGAGTGATATGATGGTAGCTCTGCTCTCTCCACTTCGCCTTTCTGAGAATATAGTTCCCAGTATGTATACAGTTAGAAGATGGCTGTGTCTCATGTGACCTTGTTATTTGTACACGCTGTGACTATACAAATCACAACATGTAAATAGGAACATGTTGGCATTATTTTGTCACTTATTCAGAGCAGTAGGCTAGTTGGAACCAGTTACCTCCAGGATCTGTGCTAGGCTAAGCTACCGGTGGAGCCGTCAGACGAGAAGTTGAGAAGTGTATGTATTGACTTGTCTAACTCTCTGGGTTACGGTGAATAAGCTAATGTCCCAATAAGTCGCCGTGTTCCTTTAACAGCGCTAACAACCGGTGCAAGACAAATTGTCATTGGTTGGAAATGGGGGCACAGAGTGATGGTTTGTCACAGGTTGCTGGCTTATAAACAAACAGCATGACTATTTTCAGCTACAGTGGAGGTTAACACTAGTTGAATAACTTTGACATGTGCCAGGGTCCTTACCATCTGTGGTGAGGAATAAATGACGGTAGATGACCAGGACGGTACACGACTCTCAAGACTGTTTTTTGTGCTACAAACTTCACTGGCTGCCAATCAAATGGATGGGCTACTGTTGATATTTTATGACGGAGTGTGTTGGGAGTGTGTTTGTGGTGTATCTTGCATGAATCTGTGTGTCTCAGGCTCTGCGCTATCATTGCTCACATCTTACCTGGCCGACCGTACCTACCGGGTAACTTGGAGAGGATCTAGCTCAGATCCTTGTCCACTCAAAACTGGGGTTCCTCAGGGATCAGTCCTGGGTCCCCTCCTCTTTTCTCTGTACACCAACTCTCTCGGGTCTGTCATTCAGTCACACGGCTTTTCTCATCACAGCTACGCAGATGACACCCAACTAATCCTCTCCTTTCCTGAGTCTGAAACTCAAGTAGCAGCACGCATCTCGACCTGTCTAACTGACATATCCTCTTGGATGTCCACACACCATCTGAAACTCAACCTTGACAAGACTGAGCTCCTTTTCATCCCAGGGAAAGGCTCTCCTAAATCTTGAGCCTGCACTTTCATATGTCTCTTTGTAGCTTACTTATTTAAGCTAATGTACTTGCACTTTCATATGTTTCTTTGTAGCTTGACTTATTTAGAGCTAATGTACTTGCACTTACTACTTGTTGTCTGGAGTTTGTACCTTCACAGTTGAAAGCACTTAATTGTAAGTCGCTTTGGATAAAAGCGTCAGCTAAATGACATGTAATGTAATGTAATGTAATGAAGCATTTAGCGGAGTGCTGGTGATGCTGTGTTATTGGACTGTAGCTCCAAGCAGCAGAACTGCAGACAAATGTATAATTAAACAGCAGCAATCGTGAAAGGGGTTACCTCTTCTCCCCTTAAGAGGATTTGTTCTTTGTGGTCTCCTTCGCTGCCTTCCCCTCCCTTTATTATCGCACAAGTTGTCTTCAGCTCCTCACAGAAACTCATCACTTATCTAAATGTAAAACCAGAAAGTACCATGTTTTAAATATCTACTATACTTGAGAGCAGCGTGTTCGTTTGTGTGAACATGCATATCATGAGGACTGTTCAAACCGATCAACTTCACACTTTGCAGGTTTATTGCTGGAGACCCTAGGAAGAGTCTAAAAACATTTTATTTTTTAATGTTAAATAAATACTTAGCAGTTTTACTTTTTAAAGTTTTACTTTTTTTTCTCAAAGCTTTTATTCTTACATCAAATCTTTTTTTTTTTTTGGACTGTGTCCACCATACCAGAAACATAACAGAAGAAGTTTTACATTAAGGTTTGCATCATGCCAAAGTGCAAATCAGCACTGTTGGCAAGTCGTGCTAAAAATTATCTGTCATCTATTCCCCCCTTGATCACAAAATGGCTGCAATTACACTGCCCCTTAAAAAACCTGGTGCCAACCCAGCTGACCTAAACCACTACAGGCCCATCACCAACCTATGGCCTTTATCTCTACACCCTTACTGTAAGAGGGTGGCTGCTTCAGTCCCACCAACCTCCATGAACCCTTCCATTTTGGTTTTCCCCCTAAATACCAGTGTTGTAGTACTCAAGACCACTTTTTCTCGTCCCGGAATCAACCACATCAAGGTCTTGTCTCAGCCTCGGATGAAAAGGTATAGGGTTTTATGTCAAGACCACAACTGCAGGGAGATCATTAAATTGCATGTGTATCGTCTGATTTATGTGTTAACATCATTACTGTGATTAGATGTAAAACTTCCTGCTTCGAATGCAACCAATGACTTGACTCATTTCTAGTTTGAAATGTGTTACTGTTAACCCCCATCCCCCCCTCCCCCCTACTATTTGCAATACAACATCTAAAAGAAAACACACAGCAATGTGTAAATTCTGCAATGTAATGCTAAACGACACAGCTGGGACCACCTAAAATGTGTTATCGGCACTAAGAAAGTTACCATGAAGAAAGGTAAGCTAAGTGCAAGTGACACTAGTGAAGCTAGCTAAAGTTATCAATCTGCCTCTGTACCAAAACTTCAGAAATGTCTTCACCCCTTACCCAAAGGGATTTAGTGAATATTAGCTTTATACATATTAGCTAGTTGTGTTTTTACTGTATGTTTCAGTTGTTTGTTCTGGTCTTGGTCTTGTCTCGGTCTTAACCCCTCAAAGTCTTGGTCTTGTCTCGGTCTCGATACACTGGTCTTGGTAATGACTTGGTCTCTGTTTCAGTGGTCTTGACTACAACACTGCTAAACACAGTAGTGAAACACCCCTGGGGGAATCACTAATGGCCTCCTCTGTGCAGCCGACACTGGATTGCTCACTATCCTTATCCTCCTTGACCTGCTGCTGTCTTCGACACCATCGTCCACCCACTACTCCTGGAACACAATCACCTATGATGCACCAGAAACAAGGCTTGGTTAATTACTCAAACTTGCAGCGAACTGTTAGACAACCGTTTGCTTATAGACTCGAGCGGTTGTTAACGGTTACATTCGGTCTCGGTCAGTAGCCTGGTGCACGGTCTCTACAATTCTCTTAGCAACTCTTTTGGTCCAATGAATCGTGCTGCTCGAGGTAGCCCATTTCCTGATTGATTCTACCACCACTCCAGTGGAGGCGCTAATGAAGTAAAAAACAGGAGTGAGTTGGTTCATTGACGTACGGCACTCGATTCTCCCGGCTCAGTGACACGAATCGGGTTAATAACCGGCTCTTCGGTCAGTTCGTCATCACTAATTGTTATGGTTCTTGTCACATCTCACTGACAGACAACAGTATGTCCAACTGAGGAACAACATATCACGGTGTTTGGTGTTTCCACTGGGTGTCACCCAGGGGTGGTGAACAGCTGGACTGGAGTATGCGACATTAGCTGCAGTTCACTATATATGAATGTAAACCACCCCACCCATTTACAGCACATGAGGTAATTGATATTGTTGTTTGTTACATGTTGAAGGCATCTTTCAGTAAAACAGCAATACCATCTCTAAACACTTACGCTTGCAAGGAGAAACCAACCCACTATGTTGGTTTGCATTAATCACCCATGTGTGTACTGTACTGTATATATGGCTCCACAAATCACTCCACCCCCACCTTGGAAAATTCAAAACAAGTACTACCATACACCATCGAATGCATGGATGAATAGAGTTAAGCAGAGATGGGAGTAAGTCACATATGGGCAAGTCACAAGGAAGTCTCAAGTCTGAACCTTCAAGTCTCAAGCAAGTCCAAGTCATTATGTGTGACAATCAAGCAAGTCAAGTCAAGTCATAGCTTTGGTCAAGAAAGTCACAAGTCAAGTCAGACAAAAGTTTCCATTTTTCAACAAGCTAAAGACAGTGGTTATGAACTGCTGGGGTTTTAGTTGCATTTTTTCCTTTAGACAAAAAGCACAGCCTAAAACTGACATTAGGCCAACAATAAATCAACATACATATTTGTTCAATATGCCTCAAACATGACATCAACTTATGAAATTCATTCAAACAATTCAAGTATAATGGTTTCTAAGTCAAATAATATTCTTCAAACATGCCTCACTTTTATGGGACAGAAACACATTTAACCTTTCCTTCTCTTAAAGAAAAAAAACATATTCTTTAAGAGTAGCTGAATCCCACCACCTTTGCATAATTTTAGCTAGCTTTATTCACATACTTACGCCTGCGTGTGTGTGTGTGTGTCTGCATGTGTGTGTGTGTGAGAGAGAGAGAGAGAGAGAGAGAAAGAGAAAGAGAAAGAGAGAGAGAGAGAGAGAGATAATATGTGATATAATATGTGATATGTACTATGCATTTTCTGTAAACTGCTTTGGCAACATGTTTTCTTTGTTCATGCCAATAAAGCAAAATTGAATTGAAATTGAATTGAATTGAATTGAATTGAGAGAGAGAGAGAGAGAGAGAGAGAGAGAGAGAGAGCAGTTTGTGTTGTGTGTGTATGTAGGCTATGTGTGTGCCTAGTTGTATTCGTTCTTACTGCCACCTTGAACAAAGGGGGGGGGGGGGGGGGGGGGGGTGCTTATTCATGGCCCAAAACTGAAGGGAGTTCTGTTCATCACAAGCATCCAAATAGTGGTTCAGCTGAATATGGGGACTGGAACCTGAATCTTTCCCGATGGTGGTGGTTGATGTCGGAATTGTTTGTACTGCAGACCTTGCAAACTGCCGTTCGTTTCTTCTTTGCCTGGTCAGATGTGTAATCCTTATAGCCAAACTTTATTATTTTCGGTGCAGAGGAATCCATGACGTTAAGTAACAGCCGTAGCCAGTCTCGTTTACTGCAGGTCTGCCACCGCGTGGCGCGTCATCATATCAACGGGCTCCCGCGCATGCAACAGCACTAAAATCGTAACGTTAACTCCTCCTCAATATCAGAGAGGAAAAAAATAGATATTTATTAAACAGAAAATCAAGTCATTTCAAGTCATTTGACTCAAGTCTAAGTCAAGTCTTAAGTCATGAATATCAAGTCAAAGTCAAGTCGAGTCTTTTATGAATGTTTATCAAGCAAGTCTCAAGTCCTAAAATTTGCGACTCGAGTCTAACTCGAGTCAAGTCATGTGACTCGAGTCCGCCATGTCTGGAGTTAAGAGTAGGCAGATTGAGACTACCTGTACTGGTGGGGATAAGAAGAATGATGGGAGATGGAGAGCAACAGAAGAAGTCTCATTGTTCTGCTTGTTATACCTCAAGGCCTTTCCAAATGTATTCTCACTGCATGGAGACGTGTGACTGTTGGGTAGAAAGAAACATAAGACTCCCACTCACAGAGGTAAACCATGGAAAATACTGAACAAGGTTTGACCCACATTGTCGCCAGAAATTAACCTTTTGTTCAAAATAACAGCCATGAATCGGAAATTTTAGAATGAACTATTGTCATTAGATATCTCACAGCTGCACATAAGTATATCATTTTAATTATCCTATAAATACAAAGCTTTACTGGCCCATGGTCTGAATCATGTTTCAGAGGCTTTTACACCCTGGATGTAAAATTATGAAAAGTGATGGAGACAGAACTTTAAAATATTGAAATTACCAATGCAACTTTGCCCAACAGCATCTGCAGGCCTACAAATCTTAAAAAATGTTTGTTGTGGCCGGGTTGGATCAGTGGGTAGAGCAGGTGCACATATATTGAGAGGTTTATGCCTTGATGCAGAGGTCCAGGGTTTGAATCCGACCTGTGACGGTTTCCTGCATCTCTCACCAAGTTGTCTTATCAAAAATTGAAGGTGGGAAAGCCCCCCCCAAAAAAATCTTTCATAGCGAAGTGGAGAGGTACACACTGCAGGCCGATTAGTGTTGTGGAGGACGTCGGTCTGAAAAACATTCTGAGAATCGCAACAAATGACGGCAGGTATGAGATTCCCTCAAGATGCACCATCACAAGAAGAATACACGAGTTGTATGAAAAGGAAAGGACTGCAAAAGAGACAACTTTACAACGTGCACCTGCTGTTGCTCTCACTGGGGACTACTGGACATCACAGGGTAACCATAATTACAGGTCTCGGAGTTACAGTGCATTATATTGATGAACAGTGGGCGCTGCATTCACATGCTCTGACTGTAATGAAAACAGAGGAGAGACATTATGCTGAAACGTGTGCGGGACGCTTTATTGAAGTTTCACAGTGGAATGTGTCCTATTAATGATAACATGAATGTCCTGGCAGTGGCAATAAGCTTTCATTTTGTATTTGCTTTGATTACATTGTTTAAGTTGAGATTTACACTAAATATTTTAACTGCTACTGTACAAACAAAATGCTGATGTTAAGTGTCTTCAGAACAAATGTTATGGTATTTCAAAAAAACTAAAATCTTATTTTGGTTCTTGCAACACATTTCAAAAAAAGTTGGAACAGTAAAGAATTTACCACTTTGTAATGTTGCCATTCCTTTTCACAACACTTAAAAGACGTTTAGGGACTGAAGACACCAACTGATGAAGTGTTTCAGGTGTAATTTTGTCCCATTCTTGCTGCAAACAAGTCTTAAGGTGGGCAACTGTACAGGGTCTTCGTTGTTGCATTTTGCGCTTCAAATGCACCACACATTCTCTATTGGAGACAGGTTGGGACTGCAGGCAGGCCAGTCAAGTACCCGTATCCTCTTCCTCCGCAGCCAGGACTTTGTAATGTGTGCAGAATGTGGTTTTGCATTATTTTGTTGAAATATGCATGGACGTCCCTGGAAAAGATGTCTTCTTGAAGGCAGCATATTGTGCTCCAAAATCTCTATGTACTTTTCAGCATTAATGGTGCCATCACAGAAGTGCAAGTTACCTTTGCACTGACACTGACACGGTGTCCATTTCTCCCAAAAAATACTTGAAATACTGATTCATCTGACCACAGTACACGTTTCCACTGTGTGATGGTCCATCCCAGATGCCTCCGAGCCCAGAGAAGTCGACGGCGCTTCTGGACACTGTTAACATAGGGCTTCCTTTTGGCACAGTACAGTTTTAACTGGCATTTGTGGATGTAACTACGTATTGTGGTACTTGACAAAGGTTTGCCAAAGTAGTCCTGAGCCCATGTGGTGATATCGCTTATAGATGAATGACGATTCTTGATGCAGTGCCGCCTGAGGGCTCGGAGATCATGGTTGTTCAGCTTAGGCTTGCGCCTTTGTCCTTTACACACTGAAATTCCTCCACATTCCTTGAATCTTTTAATTATGTTATGCATTGTTGAAGGTGAAATAAGCAAATGTTTTCCTATCTTTCTTTGAGGAACATTGTTTTTAAACATTTCAAAGATTTTCATTTCAAATCATAATTACAATCACCTGTTGACATCACCTGTTTCAAATCACATCATTATTTAACCAATTTACCTGATTACTAGCCCTAAATTGCTCCTGTCCCAACCTTTTTTGGAATGTGTTGCAGGTCTGAATGACAGGAAAGGATGTATATTTACAAATAAAATTAAGTTGACCAGACAAAACATGAAATATTTTGCGTTCTCATTGTCTGCAATGAAATACAAGTCAAAGTACATTTAGAAAAATACTTTCTTTTTTTAGTTGTGTTTTTCATACTGTCCCAACTTTTTCTGATTTGGGGTTGTACCAAGATCTAACAATGTTTGTGATTGGCTGTCTAACGATACAGAGATGGCTCACGTAGTAGGAGCTGCAAAATTAAAAAAAAGAATTGTGCCGTAATGTTGGAATCTCTTTTTGTTTTATAAAACTGGTATCGTGTGGACATTCAGACATGGACAGACCACTTGTCCTATGAACAAAACTCGAACTGATATCTAAAATCCAAAAACAAAAGGGAAGGGATTTAGACTAATTACTGTGATAAATGTTTACTGTGATAAACAGATGTTTTAGGTGTTGCTCCTCGCTCTGTTCCTACTATATGTGACCACACAGAGATAAACAGACCAAGACGCACAAAAACAGATGCATCAAGATGTAAATATACATCTCTGACAACAGCACCTTAAAGGGTAAATACTGTTTTTTTCAACCCTATTTCCCTATGTTTTAGTGTCTAAGTGACTGATGGGAACAACAATCTTTGACATTTGACATTGGTCCAGTAGTAAGCGAGATCGCTGCAGTCAGCAGTCAGAGAAACAAGCTACAATGTAAGTTAATAGGACAATTGTCCAGCTTCTATTTACGTTCACAAAAGTGCTTGTTTTGCCACTGACAGACTCAGATTCATATTCTAAGTGTCTGACAACATTATGAAAGGATCCCTTCACAGATAGACCTTTAAAACCTCTTTGAGACCTTTCTGTTTAACCAGAAACAGCTCTGAACCCACCAGACTCCATTTAAAGGGGTGATAGAATGATTATACAGGGTATTTCACACTGTGCCTTAAGGTCTCCTAATAGGGTATATAACATTGGTTGGGCTGAAAATGCCATGGGTGATTTTCTGTGGGCCCTTTTGCATCCCTGTGGAATGGCTCTACTTGGAACGAGACCTTTTCTTCCAAATATGGTATGCTCATGAATATTTAGATGAGCTGCACGCTGATTGGTTGAGCACCCCAATACACATACATGGTTGAGCAACTACATACAAATACATTGAAGACGAAACAGGAGGTCTCATATTTCAGACACAGACTATTTCTTACTAAATTCACTTCTGATACTTTTTTTATGCGAGAAATCAACTATATAAAACTCAAATATGGGCCGTTTTTTTGGTAAGACGTGTCGGACTTCAGAAGGTCCACACAGTCTGACAAGACAGCGGCAGCCCACTGCGCTCCGTACCCAGGGCAAAGTTACCGTTTCTGGATTACCGGTGCTCGGGGCTCCACGTCTCTGGGCTCTGGCCGTCTGCTGGCATAACTTTAGTATATTTACACTTTGAATGTCATCACGCCACTTATATTACAGCTACCCTAAGGTTTTACAAAGCTGACACTTGTGTCCGATTTTAATTTAAGGCATTTTTGTGAATTTGAGGGGTCTATTTAGGAGGAGCTGATTGCTAGCTAGCTAGCTATGTGTCCCAATCAATGCTATGGGAAATGTTCGCTGCTCCACTTTCGGCACTTCTGACCTAAGTGATGTATGTAGTGAAGGGGTGATATTAAGCAGTTACATACATGGATTGTTGGCTTATATCAAGATACCTGTGAGTTCTATCTAGCCACCCATAGTCTTGCATTGCCAGACCCATCCACAGTGCTCTGGAGTAAGGTCTGGCTATACCATGCATGCATTCTGGGATAGGAGGGGAAAAAAAGCTCTGGGTTGTTTGCATTTCTTTAAACCAATCACAATCGTCTTGGGCAGCGCTAAACTCTGGACGCAGCGACAGTGGCTCTGCAAAATGGTCTCGGGAAGGAACTTGTTTTGGTAGAACATTTGCACCTCGCAAAGGAAAATGCCACACACAATATTAATTAAAGCTAACTGTTCACACAATACAGTAATGTGGGCTATTTAAATTATCTGGAAGGTCATTTGCTCTTACCAGTGTATCGCCGTCTGTACTTTGTCCAGTCTGGGAAATTGCAAGGCTTGGACCCAAAATGCAGAGTTGAGGAATTTATTGAACAAAAACTTACAACAAAAAGTGTCCAGAGCTGGGCAGGCAGGCATACACAAAATTAATCCAAAAGACATGAAGGCAAGGAAGCCAGACAAGACAGCAAAACACAACGCAAGACATGGACCCCAAGACATACAATACAATGAACCAACACGAGACAAAGACAGCACAGAGACTAAATACACCAGGTAACAGGGGTGAAACAAGGGACAGGTGACACGAGGGCTCAGGAACTGATGAAACACATCAGGGCGGGGCAGACAATCAGACAGGAGGGAAACAACAAGGTAGGAAGTAAAACAAGACATAACAGGGGAGAGAGAGAGAGAGACAAACTACAAAATAAAACAGGAAAAACTACAACAGAAACTCACAATCGTGACCGTCCGTAGCATTCCCCACCAATCGGTCCCAAAATGTCCCAGTTAGAAAGTAAATAATGTAAACATATTCTTTGTAAATCTTTACAATTATCCTGGATTATAATCCAATTACCTGAAAATGTACTTCCTTTGATCCAGACCAAGCCACCCATAAATTGAGCCAGACTCTATATAGATGTTATAATGGAACTTGAAGTTGATTGATGGTTTCAACATAAAGAGACCCAATTGAAGCCTTTCTTACAGGCTGAGCAAAATAAACTAGCCATATAGCACAGATATGTTTGTGTTAAGTGTGTACTTAGAGAGTGAGATTGCTTCAAACACAACAGGGAAAGCTGTCAGACTCAACAAGCTTAACAATTACCTTGTCAGAGCTGAATTAGCATTTTTAAAGAAGAGTTCCACTTGAGGACAAAGATAATGATGGTGGGCTCAAAATTGCTGCCTTAAACATTCATGCTTGTGAACATGTACATGTGTGTGCACATGCACACAGTCATGCATGCCTATACTCATCAGCAACAGGCACACAGATATACAAAATCTCAGAGTGTATTTTATAACATAACCCAACAATATGTTACCTTCACTAAAAACACATAAATGTATAAACTGGGGGTTTTCATACAGCCTGAGGAATGTCTGACATGGGTTTAAAGCCAGTGACAACATAAGGTATGGAGGTGACATGGACGATTATTTTATCGCACACGCATTTAACTAAAGCGCACGCACGCTTTAAGTATGTCACAGAAATACCAGCCAGGGCTTCAAACTAACTTTTTTCCCCAGGAGAACATGTGAAGAAGAAAGAAGACACTCCTGTGCTCCTGAAGTCAAATGTTTAGGAGAGCATAAGGAACTTTAAGAGCGCAATGAAAATGTATCAAATCATGTTTTTCCTTAATAAAAGGGATACAAGTAGACATTTACAAGCAACATGATTACATGTTTTATACAAAAATTACAGAAGGTTATTAATTATTTGTACTTCAAACCAGGGGCGTAGGCAGAAATAGTATTTTGGGCGGGCCAGTACAAAAGTGAGTGGGCCATTTTCAAAAAGACTAGAAGTAGCAAAAAGGACAAACTGAAAAAATAGCAACACTTTTACCTTCCAACATACTGCATTACAACGACAATAACAGTAATGTCTACAACATGCTCAACCAACAAAGCTCAGTCTAAAAAATTTGTGCACAACAATATAGACAAAAACCTGTCGGTTTGAACATATTCAGGCTAAAATATATTTGCACCGGCAGAACCAGCAGCATCGGCTCTGCACTGCACTGTTATAAAATTAACCATTTTATTGCACAAAGTTGCAACTAAACATGAACCCAGACAGCAGAGAAGGCGTTAACATAGTGCATGACATAGAACAGCCTACAGCAGACAGAAATCACACATGTAACAATAACAATGCAGCAGCATTGTTGCTTCAGGACTACGGTCAGATCATGAGCAGGGAATGCTTCCAGCAGTAAAAGAAAATCAAAGAATGGAAACTTCCAGCCAAGCATTGTTTGAATTATGAAAGATAAAATGAAAAGTGACCAGCAAGGCGCCAAATCTTAGACAGTGTATCGAGTCCACAGCAGTGACAGGATCACAGAAAACTAAAAACTACATCACTCACAGATCAGTTATCTTTTTATTTAATGTGGGAAAAACACAAACGTGTTTCAGCTAGAAGTCATCATCAGTGTTCACCATTTCTTACTAAATAGAAAGGTTACTATGTTATTTAAATAATAACACAAGAAGTATGAAACACGTTTTAGTGAATGTTACCTCTGTGAGAGCCTCCTCTCTCTCTGATTGGCTGTCAGCTCAGCTGGGGAAATGTCTGCACATGCTGCAGGAAAGCTTGACTTTATTTACACTCTGTTCCATCCAAGAACACTGTCCATTCCACTTAAAAGAGAAGCCATTGTTGTCGCGGTAACTTTTAACAGTAGCCTACATCAGGCGCGTCGCACCCGTGGGGGATGTGGGTGTTTTAACACCCACACTTTTCCCTGTGAGAGGGTTGAACACCCACACTTTTTCTGCAGTTTTTCCGCAGTCGAACTGCCGCCGTAGCTACGTCGTAGGCTGTGTTCTCTTAATACATCCATGGCTGTGTGTAGCGATTGCGTCCATAACAACGGTCTGTTTTTTATGGCAACGGTGTGTTCCCACTATGGCAACGCCAAGACCCGCCCTTCAATCACTACTATTGGCCAGGCGTCCAAGGTAAAGTGACCCCATTTGTTCAGGTCCTATCCCCTGACCAATCCGCTATCCTAACCATAACCACTCGAGGTGAAATGCCTAACCCCAACCAATCAGATGCTTCGGAGGGCGGGTCATGGCGTTGCCATAGTGGGATTCGTAATTTTGCCAGCGGTCTTAACAGACCGCGTCCAGTAATTTTAAGGAATAGGGTAAGGTAATGTAAGTATCTTTAGTGTTTGCCGTACATTTGTTATCACCGTTAATGTGTTACATCAATGTAAAGCTTAACTCTTTAATGCTGGTACAAATTGCTATCGTAATTAGGTAGGTAGCGTTAGCTAACAGAACCTTTCATTTAACATTAGGCTTTTAGCTAGTTAGCTAGGTTGTCTTTTGCCATTTGTGTTGGTAAAGTTTAATGTACGGTGGCATGTTCATCTCTTTTTATATGCCGTTACTGTAGCTATATGCGTAGCAGAGATTTAGAAAATGGTGTGTTTATCAGTTGTAACTACAGGATGGGAGGTAACTGCACCTTTTTAACTTCACTAGCAACGTTAAATGAAAGCTAATATGTACGAGTAGTTTCCCATGTAAGAAGTATAACGTTCCGTAACATTAGCAACGTTATAGCATTCATAATAAACGGATAAACGGATCATAATATAATTACGTATGTGCTAATTTGCATACATAGCACAACAGATCTAAACACTGGGCATAGCCAGGTGAAAATGTCTTGTTGACATATAACAGTAAAAGACTTAATGTAAAGGTCTGAATGGAACCCATTAGGCTACCCATGAGCATTAATACATAGAGGCAGGAAGAATTGCTTTACCAGTACTGATTATTGAGTGTATTAAACCAGTATTATTATTGCAGAGATGGGGGTTGCAGTATCAAGATGCAGAAAGAAAGAGGCAGGAGAAGATTGACACTTTTTTCAAGAGAAATCCTGTAAGTGAAGTTGAAAGCTGAACGTTGAAAAATGTTGACATTAAACAGCAGTAGCCTATTTCCATTAGATATTGTTTGCATTTATTTCCTGATATTACTTTTCAATATTCACTGAGGTTTGCTAGTGCCATAGCTGTACCTGTTTGGCCCTATTCCTTTACACTGCCCATTATTACCACTTAGGAGAGGAAGTTGCTGGAGGCATCAGTTTCAGAGAGAGCACAGGAAGGTTCACAGGTGAGCAATGAAATGAATGTTACAGTTTGTGAAAGAGGTCTATATTAGTATTCTGCTAAAATACAACACATTGCTTGTAAAAGAAATGAAATGACATAATTTCTAACGTTCTTTTATTGAACAAATTGAACATTGACTTGAATATAAAGGCAGCACTAAAAAAGAATGACCATTACATTTAAATGTGCAGTTTTCTACTCATATTTTCTTTCACCTAAAACAAAAAGAAATCTGTTTTGTGTCTATAGCGATACGTCGCAAACTTTCGTGATGTGTATATTGCGGCGGTTGATATTGCGATGACGATAAAAAAAAGGATATATTGTGCAGCCCTAGTTCCGAGTGTGTTTTTATACTTTTCTAGTATCACTCATTTAAATGGGAATATTTTTATATCTTGTATGTTATACATTTTGTACCCCTCTGTCATTGTATCCATCGTTTTTATTGTTAATAAACAAATCACATCCATCCCCCTCACTTTTGAAAAGCTTGCTACGCCCCTGGCCTACATTCCTTAACACATCCATGGTGCATTCTCTAAAAAGCCAGCTAGCTAACGTTAGCTGCTGAAGGCGACGTTAGTTAGCTGCTGAAGGAAGCCTGGACGCGAAATTACGAATCCCACTATGGCCTCGCCAAGACCCGCCCTTCAGTCACTACTATTGGCCGGGCGCCAAGGTAACATAACCCCATTAGTTCAGGTCCTATCCCCTGACCAATCCGCTATCCTAACCCTGAATGCAAGCATTCGAGGTGAAATTCCTAACCCCAGCCAATCGAGCTGCTTCGTAGGGCGGGACATGGCGTGGCCATAGTGGGATTCATAATTTTGAACAGTCCGCCTGTTGTTACCATAGAAACCAACTACGTTCCAAAGGCGTTTGATCTAATTGTTTGATTGTATGGTTTAAACAGTTTTGTTCTAATCAGAAGAAAATATGCATTAAACACACACAACTAGTTCTGTTATTATTTCTTTTTTTACATATATTTGAATATTTTTCATAAAAAAACGTATTTTGATCAAACTTGGCTGGACGGGCCAGTGAGTAAAGTGGGCGGGCCAGTGCTGCCCTGGCCCATTACTGCCTACGCACCTCAAACTGTATTCATTTAATAATTATGTAATAGTTTATACTTCAAACTGCTTTAAACTGTATAAAGTCCAAGGTTAATTTATTGTCTTTAAACAACACAGGGTTGCACAATGAAATGCAGTTGTAGTCCCGTTATGCTACACAAGAAAACAGAAGTGCATTTCTGTAGTGCATTTTTTGATGCAATGTAAACAGCAGCAGCTAAAACACTGGTGATGAGAGAGAGAGAGAGAGAGAGAGAGAGAGAGAGAGAGAGAGTGTGTGTGTGTGTGTGTGTGTGTGTGTGTGTGTGTGTGTGTGTGTGTGTGTGTGTGTGTGTGCGTGTGTGTGTGTGTGTGTGTGAGTTTGACAGGGTATTCAGTGAAGGCCTAAGAAAATATTAAAATCATTTTGGAACTTAAATTCTTTATGTATTTGTTTTTATACACTGAAATAATAGTCATAATGTTGAGATTATTGTTAACTTGGACTAACTTATTTTTGGCAAACAGTGGTTCAATATAACGGTCTGGGATATGGACCAATCACAATTTTTCCTCTATTGGTATCTGGGTGAAGTGACTCCCCCTGGCGAAGCAGGGCCTTCAGTAGCTGAACTGAATGCCTGTGTAATGCAAGTGAATGGGGGCATGCATTTGATAGTGACAGGTATCTTAGCCAATCATATTTTGATGAGTTGTGGGTGGGATGAATTCCGGGTACTCGTGAATACATTCCAGTAGGTCCTAGTTGAAGTCGCCCACGAAAGTTGTCAGCGAGTGAGGAAGGAGACCTCAGTTCATTTAACGATAGGAACAACAACAAACGAGTATTGATTAACAATTAGAGCAATGAATAGAGGCAGTTAGCGAAGAAGACTATGTGGCTGGTTAAACTTCATTCTCAAGATTGCCTTTTCAGGGAAAACTTGAAATCATCCAGAAAGACCAACAATCACCAATTTTGCCAGGATTAGTGAAAACTAGCAAGAGCTACAAGTCTTCAGTCACATCCCTCGCCCACGTCGAGGCATCAACTTACTCCCTCTTCCTCTCCCTGCAGTTCTCGTACTCATAGAACTGAAGTTACATCCAGCAACTACTATTTTTCTTTTGCGTTTGTGTTTGATTTTTTGCAGTGGTGGAAAAGATTTTGCAACAGAACATTACCAGAGGAATCACTGTCTCTGCCATAGGCCATACGTGCTGTAGCAATAAAGGCAAGAAGACCAAAATGTAGTGAAGTCCTCATGTTAGCTACTGGCCGGTTTACAAAGAATATGTTTACAGCATTTACTATGCCCATTGGTTATGGAAAAAAATAAAATAATCAAAGCATGGCCTATCGTCTGCGGTGAGCTATCGAAGGTAATGTTAAACACAGAGACATGTAATATGTAGGCAATTTAAATCTTTTTATTTCAGTGCTGTCACCTCAAAATACCTTGGGTTACATAGAAAAGTCCTACTTCTAGGTGTATTGTGCTTTTTGTCAAGCTGTGCATGTTTTGAACTGACTTTATGATAATTCTAACAGCACATAAAAGCAGCCCAACACTCTTGTCAGTCTCCTCTTCCCCCTTCCGCATAGATAACATCTGTAACTTCAGTGTCTAATGTAATTACTGTCCATAACTCACTTTGGTAGTGCTGTGTATTGTGAGAAAGGCCTGACAAATGTGTAGTAAGCAACAGTATGTAGAAACACAGAGAAAAGACGTCAGCAGCACAGTATATCTTTCAGTTCCACATATCTCCCTCTATGACATGTTGGTCAGAGAACAACAAGCACCACTGGGTGCTGGGCTGGAGAGAGAGAGAGAGAGAGAGAAAACTGAACCCTGGAATTGGAAAGTGTGTGTATGTGTGTGGTGATGTCTCCGAGCCCGGATGGTAATTGTCAGGGTTTGGCAGGGCAATCAGTTCCATGCCACTGAGCGCCACGTCTCGACATGTTCTACAGCAACTTTCAATGTACACACACACACACACACACACACACACACACACACACACACACACACACACACACACACACACACACACACACACACACTCCAGACGCCTGACCCCCCCACACCTGTTCACTGATGTGAGATAGAAATAAGAACCCTGTTCCCCACTGCCTTAGCTCAGATGAACAAAGGAACAATCTCCCACCCACACACACACACACACACACACACACACACACACACACACCCACACACACACACACACACACCATGTCAAGGCTGAATATGCTCTATCAGTTGAACACAACAATGTAGAATCACAGCTGCACTCAGCTCTTAGCTATAATGCATCACACACATGAATCGTGCTAATGCCATGCAGACATTGTCATTCTTTCTACTGGCAGTCTAAATAAAGAGAGGAAGCTACATACAGTGATCATACAGGTATACATACTGTTCAGTCATATGCATACATAAACTGCCATCGTGCCAAACACACACTTATAAAAACACAGAGACACGGGTCCTATTTACAACAGTCAATTACAGGGCTGACACACAGAGACAGATGGTTCAAATCCAGAATCCTCATGCTTCTAAAAGAGACGCTAGAATCCAACATCAGTCAAAGGTAAGACATTTAGGGACAGGGCTCTTTGTAGTTAAGATATAAAAAGGCTACAACATTGTATTATTCAATTCAATTTTATTTATAGTATCAAATCATAACGGGAGTTATCTCAAGACACTTTACAGATAGAGTAGGTCTAGACCACACTCTATAATTTACAAAAAAAAAAAAAAAATCCCCCAAGAGCAAGCACTAGTGCAACAGTGGCGAGGAAAAACTCCCTTTTTTATTATAAAATCAGGTTTTTAAAGTTAAACTACAACATGATTTTAAATGGGTTACAGCTAAAGTTTAAAACGCAGTTTTTAGTTTTCTTTGTTATAACATTATAGTTTTTTGATGTGTTATGCATAGACTATATATAAAAAACAGAAAATAATAGACATGGTATACACATAGGAGAATAGTTCTCTCAACATGAAGGAGCAGCTCCTCCCTTACAAGAACAAGAGTTGTAGTTCATCACAAGACAAACACACACTGTGGAACCCATATGCTGTTGAAAGGAAATCAACTGCTGTTAGCTGAATTGTGGCTGACCTTTTGTTAAAGAGGCGGCCATCGTGAAACTAATGACTCTTAACACAACAGTGTTGTTGTTTTGACAAGGCTGTCCACCCCTGAAAAACACCCACATAAGCTGTTTGTTCAAGCAGCAATTACGACTTATATTGACGTTTATAGTGATGGCGCCCTCTAGTTTCAGTTTTTAGTTCTGACGGGAGCAAAGCAGAAAGTAAGGTGGCGAAGTATAAGAGCGCCACGTTTCCGTGTCAGGAGGTACGTTGGGGTGTGTAGATGGATCCAACAAACACCGTACATACACTCAGGAGACTGGGGTTCATGTCCTGTTCGAATAAAAGTAAACAGCGAGTTTATTTTGTTTTACTTTACTGAATAATTGGAGCTACGTCAAATTCTGCGTCACGTGCACAACCAGAAGTGAGTTAATGTCTGATTTGAACCCAAACCACGATTTTTTAAACTTAACTAAATAGTGTTGATGCCTAAACGTAACCAAGTAGTTTTTGTGCCTAAAACTGTGACCTAACTACGTGTTTTAAACCGCAACTGATACGTTCTCTGGTTTAGACATAAGGTTGTGTTTTCTGCAACCGCTAGGGGCGCTAATTTATATAACAATAATCATTTTTATTTGATATGGCACCTTTTACAGACTGATATGGTTAAAATACAGTTGGATCCAAAACAGAAAATAAACATGCAAAAACAATTCATATCCAATAAAGTTTAAAAGAGTAAAAAACCCAAAATTACAAGCATGAGACAAAAGCTAGTTGAAACAAGTGCATCTTCAGCTGTTTTCAAAAAGCGTTAACTGAGACTGCAGAACGTATGTTAATAGGAAGGGCGTTCCACAGAGTCGGAGCTACCACTTCGAAGGAACGTCCCCTTTAGTTTTTAAATGAGTGTGTGGGACCACCAGTAATCCCTGGTTAGAAGACCTGAGTGACCTGTTGGTAATGTATGGATGGAGCAGGTCAGAGATATAAACAGGCGCCTGACCCTGCAATGCTTTATATGTAAGAACAAGAACTTTAAATTGGATCCTGAACTTTATTGGAAGCCAATGTAACATGGATAAAACAGGAGTGATATGCGACAAAAAGAGTTGCAGTAGTCAAGCCGTGATGATATAAAACCATGAAGGATCATCTCAAGTTCATATTGCGAAACCACGGCTCTAAGCTTAGCAATGTTTCTCAGTTGAAAGAAACATGTGTGGGTTAGTGATTTGATATGTTGGTCAAGAAACATATTCTGATCAAATATAACACCAAGGTCAGCACTGATACTTTGTTAGTCTCTTCCGGTTTAAAAGAGACATACAGCTGGATGTCATCAGCATAGAAATGTATATATCTTCAAATTGCCTAATGATGTGGCCTAGGGGAAGCATATACAATGAAAATGAATTTGAAACGCTCCTGTAGGTCGTGTTAGAGGGGAGGAATAAAGGGCCGATATCGTTGTATGGTTTGCAGGACTTGTTGTTTTGACAGCGCAACACCGTCACTACAGTCAACTGCATCAAAATGTGTCCATGAGAGTCACCCATTTGTGTGACTACAGGATGTGTGTGACACACAACCCCTAGACATACACACACTGTTTGTATGTCTAGGAGGCATTAGTACGTGCATGCAAACATGTTTGTATATTGGTCTGCCCACACACCCCAACACAATATGACAGTAGACATATATTCCACTGCCTCAGAGAAACATAATGGTCTACAGAGGGACACATTAAGTGGTTTGTGTGTGTGTGTGTGTGTGTGTGTGTTCTGTTATAGCCTCAAGGGACTACAGATCCTAGTGGAAGCATCTAAGCAGTCAGAACAGTAAGCCTCCGTCAAAGTGCATATACTTTAAAGTACATACCTAGTCTGTCAAACACACACTCACATTTCTACATATGCTGATACAAGTCAGAGGTTTGACTAAATCAATAGACAACAAAACAAATGACAAATTATTTAGGAAATTTGCTGAAATTCAAAAACGGATCATGTGCGTGTGTGTCAGTGTGTTCAACCAGCCTCTCTTTTTACCAATTAGATACATTCTCTAATCACACAGCTCCCACAGTGATGGAAATGTCAGACTCTAATGTCCCCCACTCTTTTCTCTGTTACCTGAATGATTCAAAACTAACCCTGAATTGGCCCTATGGTATGTAATAATATATATGTTATGGTTTCAGCGTTTTTGCCTTGTATTTTGTCATTTTTGTTGTCTTGTTTGTAGATTTTTGTATGTATCCTGTACCCTAGTCTCGTGGACCCGTCCCTTTTCTCCATCCCTATCACCGTGACCGTCTCAGTCCCTGTCACCGTGCCCGTCTTTGTCCCTGTCACCGTGCCCGTCTTCGTCCCTGTCACTGTGCCCGTCTTCGTCCCTGTCACCGTGCCCGTCTTCATCCCTATCACCGTGCCCGTCTCAGTCCCTGTCACCGTGCCCGTCTTCATCCCTATCACCGTGACCGTCTCAGTCCCTGTCACCGTGCCCGTCTTTGTCCCTGTCACCGTGCCCGTCTTCGTCCCTGTCACCGTGCCCGTCTTCATCCCTATCACCGTGCCCGTCTCAGTCCCTGTCACCGTGCCCGTCTTCATCCCTATCACCGTGACCGTCTCAGTCCCTGTCACCGTGACCGTCTCAGTCCCTGTCACCGTGACCGTCTCAGTCCCTGTCACCGTGCCCGTCTTCGTCCCTGTCACCGTGCCCGTCTTCATCCCTATCACCGTGCCCGTCTCCGTCCCTGTCACCGTGCCCGTCTCCGTCCCTGTCACCGTGACCGTCTCAGTCCCTGTCACCGTGCCCGTCTCAGTCCCTGTCACCGTGCCCGTCTTCGTCCCTGTCACCGTGCCCGTCTCAGTCCCTGTCACCGTGCCCGTCTCAGTCCCTGTCACCGTGACCGTCTCCGTCCCTGTCAACGTGCCCGTCTCCATCCCTATCACCGTGACCGTCTCACTCCCTGTCACCGTCCCTGTCACTATGCCCGTCTCCGTCCCTGTCACCGTGCCAATCCTTGTTCCTGTCCCCCTCACGATCCATGTCCCTATTACTTTCCCTGCCCCTAAGTCCAAGTCTGTCCCGTCTGTGTCTGCATGTGTTCCGTCTGTGTCTGTCCCGTCTATGTCTGTCCCGTCTGCGTCTGTCCCATCCGCATCTGCGTCTGTTTTGTCAGAGTCTGTCCCACCTGTGTCTGAACCTGTCCCGTCCAAGTCTGTCCGGTCCGCGTCAGTTCTGTCTGTGTCTGTTTTGTCAGAGTCTGTCCCGTCCGTGTCTGTGTGTGTTCTGTCTGGGTCTGTCCTGTCCGAGTCTATCCTGTCTGAGTCTGCGTCTCACCCGTTGGTGTCTGTTTTGTCTGAGTCGGTCCCATCTGAGTCTGCGTCTGTTTTGTCTGAGTTTGTCCCGTCCGAGTCTGTCCCGTTCGAGTCTGTACAGCCCCAAGTACCCTCATTCCCCGGTCCCCAGGTTCCCCAATTCCTGAGTCCCGCTGCTCTGCCCTCAGTTTCCCGGTCCCCGAGTCCCGAGCGCCCTCAGTCCCCGGTCCCCAGGTTCCCTTATCCCTGTTTTTTGGACTTGAGTTTTTGCCTGCCTCGTTTTTTGGACCTCCTGTTTGTTGTTCTTTACGCTGGAGTTTTTCCCTGCCCCAGTTTGGATTCCTTGTGTTGTTTTTGTCTGCTGCCTTTTTTTGGATTACTCTGTTGTTTGCACACTGCTTTTTGTTTTAATAAATCCACAAGCAGTTCAAACCTTCTCCTGCCTGCCCGCCTCTGCTTTTGGGTCCACCATTTCCCTGAACTGTAAAAATATATTTTATTCATAAAATAACTTTACAATGCGCAATGTGGTTGTACGCCAGTGGCCGACATTACGTTACGTGCCCCTTCCATTTAGTCAGTTGATTTTATTTCTTTTAGTTTGTGTTGGCCTACTATTTAACTTTTCCCTTCTCCCCCTGTATCTGTGTGTCATTGGGTTTGGGTGCTATGTTAATCTAAGTTAATATTATGTTGGTTGCTACAACAAACTCCCTGTTGAATGCTTTTGGCTGTGGTGACACAGTGACAGTCATAGCCGGTTTAGCTCACCATACATCCAAAGTAGGCTAAGTTTCCGTATGCAACACTTGAAATGCAACAATGCATCTGTAACATATTCTCTTATCGTAAATTAATGATTTTCTGTCCGAGCAAAACATTTATCGCGACTATATGACCTCCTGGTAACACTAACTCAGTAATCTAGAGTGGGTAATAAAGCACCGTAAAGAAAAGAGCTTTATGACAGCAGGTGTGGTTAAAACACTACCACTTTAGTCAAAAGGGACCGCTACAATCAACACTAACTGAAAGTTACATGTAGACACTTGAACTAAAAATTGCATTTGCAAAAGCATCTTAAATGCACTTTAATATGTGACATCATGCTTAGGCCTGTCACAATTATGTCATAGCATACGTATGATTGTGATTATTTGAGCTTACAGCGATCATTTTGCACAATCAACAATCATTAGATTCCACATTCAAAGGATTTTTAGCCAATGTTAGAAATCTGGCAACAAATAAAAAGTGAATGAGGGCATTTCCATCAGCTGGTTTGACAAATAAAATGTCTACTTGAGCACAAGATCCCAATGTCAGGAGAAAAACAAAGCTTTCCGAAGCAAGATGATGACAGAGAGGTGCCAATAATGGCTCTCTCTATTTATAGCGGAGAGTCTACCCTAAGAGTGCAGCAGTGTGTTTGGCAGCTCTGGGGTTAGTTATGCAGGGGATCATTTACAGATAGTCCTTTGATGCTTATTTTCAGTATGTTTAAACCCAGTGTAGAACTGCTGTGCAATATAATTGGAACAAACCGCTGATCTGTCATGTAATATTTGATACATAATTATTTATTTGAAAAAAGAAAAAGAAAAAACCTGAATAGAGCATACAATCATTGATGCAATATTGTGAAAATGTTGTCACATTTTGTTGCAGTGCAGAGGAGAGAGACAGAGGCCGATACCGATGTTTGGCCAATAAACTGGTGGATTCCTAATATGTTGAATAAACATAGCCTATAGATGCATTTTCATTACAGTTTCTGAGTGTCCCTCCAGCACCCTCCACTTCATACATGTTTTCTCGCGCATCGCTCTCGTAATTAGATCATCCATTAATCAATTAATTTGAAAGTCCAGCAAACACATAGCAATGTAAGCCGCACCGGAGGTGGCACATTATTTATCTTCCTCTTTAATACCCCCTCCAAACCCCTACCTCAAGCTTATTGTGTTACGCCTCAACCCATTTCCACACCCCAACTTTCCTCTCCAAGTGTGCTGTTCCTCTCCACGGTGTTGTGTTGTGTTAATCCTTTAGTTTGAAAGAGGACAGCCATCCATAGAGGAACAGTAATTAGGGGACAGGAACTGACAACTGCCTGCTAAAAGAAAAAAAAGGCAATAAAGAAGGGAAATGGGAGGACGGCTGAAAAAGGGAGAAAAAAAGGAGCTGGGAAAGGGAAGAAAGAAAAGAGAGACATAAATAATAAAACATAATCCCCTGTGTCTCTTCTTTCTATTAATATACCACTCTATCTTCTGCCTTGGCTGGACGCGTAGTTTAGACAGCAAAGGAAAGGCAAGAAGGGAAATTGTTCCAAGTGAAAGGATGCCAGCCTGTGCATGTCAGCATTTCCAGGCTGGCAAGAAAGCAGTGCCCAGCCCTCCTCCTCTGGGTGAGGGGGGGGAGGAGTGGAAGGTTGGAGGGGTGGGAACAACAGAGGTCTAGTTACACAGAGTATGCTAGGCTCCGACCATAGGGAGCATCTCAGGCCGATTCAGAACGCTGCCCAGACACCATGGAGACAACTGCCCTGTCTCTCTCTCTCTCTCTCACACACACACACACACACATGCACGCACGCACACACACACACATGCAAACCCAAACACACACAACCTGTCCATCCCGATTCCTGCCTGGTGTACCCGGCCTGTCAGGCGCAGTGTGTCGGAATATTTATCAGCAGGGAAAACAGCTTGTGCTCATTGCTGCTGTCATGTATGCCAGAGGGGAGGGAGAGAGCGAGGGCGAGAGAGCAGCAGACAGACAGACAGACAGACAGACAGACAGACAGACAGACAGACAGACAGACAGACAGACAGACAGACAGACAGACAGCACTATGTATCGGTGTGTATGCTACTTGTAACAGGCTGATGTTTTAATAAGAATCTGATGTGGTCCAGTCTATCATCAGTCTGATATGATGGATATGAAACATTGATTGCTGATTACATGTTCAGTGATTGAGGTGTATGGGAACTTAACCTGAAGTCACCTCAGCTAACACTGATTTCACAGAAATGGGACTTAGTATCAAGGTTTTCTACCGTGGTGGTGGTGAACAGTATGCTTTGGTACTAACAAGCATTAAAAGTGGACCGTTGTTCAGTACTGCATACCCCCTTTGGGCTTTAATCTTTAGATATTTGCAAATATCAGTTTGTAATGTTTTCAATTAGACTGACCTGGGACAAAAAATAGGCTTTTGAGTGTCAACACTTCATTTCCTGCATTTTGGTGAATGGATATGGAATGGATATAATGCACCAATCTGTGCCTTTTCTGCATCAGTCTATGGTGGAAATGGCATGGTACTTCTTGCTTCAAAAGTGAATAGTTGCTTCCACTTCCTTTTTTAGGGCAGATTGCAACCATTGCTTTTGAGATTGCATACTGCCACCACACCTACTTTACCAGAGGCATTGTTGCATCTATGAGTCACTTTCTAGCAGTTTGTCAAAATTAAAGTCCTCTGCTACTTTTCTGTTTTTATTGATATTCATCAAACTAATAATGTTTTCAAAAGTTACTACAAAGGCTAACTTCTTACCCCTCCTTCTCTTTCAGAAAAACCCAGTCCATTTTTTTGACTACTGGTAGCTCGCAAGCAGGTTTCCAGTTGCTCAATTAGCAGCAATTAGGTTGACAAACTGAGACATAAAATGACCATGATATTAAAAGTGAGGTAGCTGACTTTGTGGGCCAAAGACATGTAAAGTGGTACATTTTTCTTAAAGAAGTGTAAAATAGTCATGAACCTTGACGTGAAGTCAAGATTTTCTCATAAGCTTTGGGTATTGCAATTTCAGCAACCAGTAGCTTCATTCAGCTTATGTGTGTTATGTAAATAAATGTAAGCTCTGGCAACTTGTTATTTTAAAGTAGACCTTAGATGAAGAAAGGTTGGAGAGCCCTGGCATAGATGCAGTTTTTAGAAAGGCTGTGTCACAACTGGCCGAGTGCTGAGGCAGGAAAGAGAGAGTTCTGGACCCCAATGCTAAGAGTAGCTAATTCAGGTGTCGTATTTGTTTATACAGTCCATATAGTAAAACATCAATCCAAAATATGTTGAAATAGTCTAATAAAAAAAAATCCAACACAATAGCAGGGGCCTGTACTACGAAGCACGTTTAACGTGCCCTGGATTTCTTTCAGTTACCCGGCTTCACGAACCCTAACAACAACAATAAGCTGTGTCATGAAGGCGGTTATCAACTAGTTCAGTCGACCCAGGGTTTTCCAATCTAGAGACACGCGCATTCACATAAAAGGGGCCAATCGCAAACATGGACAAAACAACAAATATTTCACTCAGGAGGAGCAGACATTCCTACAAATTTATCAAGTATAAAAAATATAATACAAGCTAAAAGCAACACAGTCGCTGCTGCCAAAGCAAGGAGGGAAAGCTGGCAGAAAATAGCAGACGCTGTAAATGCGTAAGTTGCATGACTTATTGATATAACTGCCACAGGCACAAGATGAGACCATAATTGCGCTTGTGCATTCCATATCGTTAAACTTTTGTTGCTGTATTATTTCAGTTGCAACCCTGGCAGTGGGAAGCAATCATGTAATATAATATAAATCATATAAAAACATAATTCAAACCGATGCGCGCATTGGCAACACACGGCTCAAGTTTACAAAGATACGTAATTCCCTCCACTGAAAATCTTTATCTTTCATAAAAATACCCATCAGGGAACGTTAACGGGGTTGTCGGTCTCTAAATGTTTTAACTTTTAAGAGCGCACCTCTCTCTTTCTCTCTCTCTCTCTCTCCGCACACCAAGCTTTTTTCTCCCTGAACTCCACCCATTCGGTGAATGGATCTTCTAAGAACGGTGACGCCGTTATCAATGGAGTATTGATTGGTCAGTAGGCGGTGCTTTTACACCGGTTGATCTCTATCTCCAACATAATCTGCTCCCGACCAGGTTAGGTGTTCAGCATAAGTTACCACGACGATTGAACCCGGTAACAACTAATCCACCGTCGTGATACAGAAAACCCTGGGTTGAACCTGAAAGAACACTAAATCTTGCTTCGTAGTACAGGCCCCCGGTTTGCAGAGAACAAGCACAATCACATGCCACGAGAGCTTCCAAACCGTTCCCTGTCATGGAAATAGTGCACTATATAGTGTGTTTGCCATTTTGTAGTGGTGTTCGAATTCCCTGTGGTAAATTTCATTCACTATATATTCCACTATGAAATACCCACAATGCATTGCTAATTTGAGTGTACATACAATGTACCCAAAGACAGTATATAAACTGGACCAACAGATCCCGTTGCTCTGGATGGAGACCAGTGAAGTCTATTAGAAGCACTTTCCCGGTGATGGCTGAGCGTTACTGCGCAGCCTCAAACTGAGCTTGATGACGTAGATGTGACGTGACCAACGTGTCTGAACGTTGTAAGTCTTCTGGTAGCTGTGCCAAGAGAAATCTCAATCATTCCCAATCTTGCAGAGACGGAGAGCGTAGGTATATGTAAGGAGATAACATAGGTACAGGCTAATTATTGCTAACTAAAATGCTAGTTAACATTAGTAATTAAACTAAACAGCTAATATAAGTCCAAACTCCCTGCGAGCTTCTCCTGTACTGTACGGTAATCCCTCTACTATGAGACAGTAAGTCTCGTGGTTATGACACAATCGTTAGCCTATTTTTATAAAAACGTCTGCTACGGAGCCATAACGTGAGGTACAAGGTAATGTAGCCTTTTATACATTGTCGTGTTTCTTTAGAAATAAACAACGGACAAATAAAGTCTTTAAATGCTTCAGATGTAAAGTTATTGGCTGTCAAAGTGACATCAAAATGAATGGCAGTCAGTGGAATGCTAACAGGGGGTGATGGCTTATTAGCATCAAAATGGTGCCATAGGAGGCTTCACTCTAAGGAGAGAAGCTTGCCAACTTGGATGTACCCTACATTTTACTCACGTATCCCACAATGCAATGCGGCCGTGTTTTCCCGGAGGTTAAGAAGCAGAAATCCCAGCAAAAACTAAAAGGGAAAATGGAGCGGGCTTTCTAAACAGTGTAAATGTAACATGCAACATATATACACCCTTTTAATATTCTGCTGAGTGCTTGGTTTGTTTCAGGGACGTATTACAAGTATTTTAGTTTCAGTTTGTTTACATGATGCTGGGCGCATCTGCCTCTGTCACACAAACAATGGGCACATCTCCTGACGCAAGTCACGCAACGATGAGTGAACAGTGCGTGTCCGAAATCTGGTTTGGTCATTCCCTCTATAGTTCACTATTTAATAAACACTATATAGGGAATAGTGAGGGAGTGAATGAGGGAACAGTTTCTACACAGCTGAGATGAGGACACAAATGACTGAACAGAACAGAGCACATTAAATACAGGGGCAAACAAGCAAGGACGGAGTGAACAGGTGAAACACATCAGGGACTAATTACACTCAACAGGAAACAAAGCTAATGAATGAAACTGAACACTACCAAATAATACAGGAAGTAAAGCATGCAAACATACACAAGGATGGATACAGGGAAACAAAACAGAGAATAAATGTCAGGGATACAGGAAGCAAGCAAACACAAAGGGAATGAGTCAACCAATAAAACTGAAAACCACAACTATGACAGGCTGGCCAGTCAATGTTAGAAACCTTTTTGAGAAAGTTTTGTCTAAAATTTAAGAGACACAACTGTTTTTTTGTTGTTGTTTTTGTTTCTTTTTTCATATGCATAAGTCACCATCTGCTCTGTCAGAAGCTTAGTTTGGGAATCTGAGGTGTAACAAGATGCTTTGTTCTTTTTTAATTGTACAAGAGAACCAAAGAACACAATAAGAGCCACAGGACTCTCAATATATTTTTCTAAATGGCTTAACTTATAGAAACCATCAACCTGTCAGTGACTACGGATGGAAATTAGCCTTTGGCTATAATCCTGTATATTTACATTCTTTGAAATGTTCATTAATATCACTTTTTGAAATAAATAAACTTAAATAAACTTAGACTTGTGCATTAATATGGGAATCACACTTGACAGGTTACATCAACAGCAGAATGGAGACAACATCTCCATTCTGGGCAGACACCGTCACCACATTTAAGAGTAAACTTAAAACTCTCCTCTTTGACAAAGCCTATAGTTAGGGAGAGAGGAGTTGCAGCGTTCACCTAGACCTGCGGGATATGGTGTATAGCTGCAGACACGGCACCCCTTCTCTTCTCTGCTTCTCTTCATAGTCATTAAGATTCATCTACAACCCCAAATCAGAAAAGGTTGGGGCAGTATGGAAAACACAAATAAGAAAAGAAAGTAATGATTTCTATGACTTGTATTTCATTGCAGACAATACAACAGCACATAATTTAATGTGTTCCCCATGATTTGTATTGTTTTTTTTTTTTTCAAAAAAACAAAATTCCTATTTTGGTTCTTGCAACACATTTCAAAAAAAGTTGGAACAGTAAAGCATTTACCACTTTGTAATGTTGCCATTCCTTTTCACAACACGTAAAAGACGTTTAGGGACTGAAGACACCAAGTGATGAAGTGTTTCAGGTGTAATTTTGTCCCATTCTTGCTGCAAACAAGTCTTAAGGTGGGCAACAGTACGGGGTCTTTGTTGTCGCATTTTGCGCTTCACAATGCGCCACACATTCTCTATTGGAGACAAGTCGGGACTGCAGGCAGGCCAGTCAAGTACCCGTATCTTCTTTCTCCGCAGCCAGGACTTTGTAATGTGTGCAGAATGTGGTTTTGCATTATCTTGTTGAAATATGCTAGGACGTCCCTGGAAAAGATGTCTTCTTGAAGGCAGCATATTGTGCTCCAAAATCTCTATGTACTTTTCAGCATTAATGGTGCCATCACAGAAGTGCAAGTTACCTTTGCCAAGGGCACTGGCTTTTGGACTTGTTGCTGGTAACAGTCTGGATGATCCTTTTCTTCTTTGGTCCGGAGCACACAGCGTCCATTTCTCCCAAAAAAAATACCTGAAAAACTGATTCATCTGACCACAGTACACGTTTCCACTGCGTGATGGTCCATCCCAGATGCCTCCGAGCCCAGAGAAGTCGACGGCGCTTCTGGACCCTGTTAACATAGGGCTTCCTTTTGGCACAGTACAGTTTTAACTGCCATTTGTGGCTGTAACTACGTATTGTGGTACTTGACAAAGGTTTGCCAAAGTTGTCCTGAGCCCATGTGGTGATATCGCTTATAGATGAATGACGATTCTTGATGCAGTGCCGCCTGAGGGCTCGGAGATCACGGTTGTTCAGCTTAGGCTTGCGCCCTTGTCCTTTACGCACTGAAATTCCTCCTCATTCCTTGAATCTTTTAATTATGTTATGCACTGTTGAAGGTGAAATAAGCAAATGTCTTCCTCTTTCTTTGAGGAACATTGTTTCATTTCAATAATTTTCTCACGTATTTGTTGGCAAACTGGCGATCCTCGGCCCAACTTTGCTCCTAAAGGACTCGACCTTTCTTGGATGCTGCTTTTGTACCAAATCATAATTACAATCACCTGTTGACATCACCTGTTTCAAATCACATCATTATTTAACCAATTTACCTGATTACTAGCCCTAAATTGCTCCTGTCCCAACCTTTTTTGGAATGTGTTGCAGGTCTGAATGACAGGAAAGGATGTATATTTACAAATGAAATTAAGTTGACCAGACAAAACATGAAATATTTTGTGTTCACATTGTCTGCATTGAAATACAAGTCAAAGTACATTTATAAATCACTACTTTCTTTTTTTATTTGTGGTTTTCATACTGTCCCAACTTTTTCTGATTTGGGGTTGTACCATATAATCAATGACATAATCAAAGTAGAGGGAGGCAGGCCAGTACAGCCCGATCCGGTTGGGGAGAGTTCTAGCCCGACCAGGCACCTCTCTTTAGCCTGTCTCTCTTGGTTATGCTGTTTTAGTTTTAGACTGCCGGGGGACTTCCTTTGACACACTGAGCTTCTCTCCCCTCTATGTTCCCATGTGTGTGCATCCATGTCCCAGAAATGCTTGTTACTAACCTAGCTCTGGGAGCTTGCTCCCCGGAGTCTTTGTTTCTTTTCATCCAGGATGAAATCCTGGGATTACAGTGGCACCAAAATCATGGTTCCAGCTGTTGCCGTGGTTCTACTGCAATCCCCTGCTATGCCGTGCTGCTCCCTGCTACACTACTACAACCACTATTTCTAGTCACTGATCCATTATCTTTATTAGGGGTCCAAGTCCGAGTCTGGAAGAAGCGGCGGTAGCAATAGCTACGCCGTTCGCACAGTAGGACTGTGGAACCCTATTGTTTTTCTAAGGATTATTCATCATCATCATCATCATCATCATCATCATCATTATTCTTCTTCTCCGCGTAAAAGTCCCGCTGCAGCCTAAACCGTGTATGGTGGGCGGACACCCTTTTCAGGACTGGTACAGAACTTGGCAAGGACCTCAGGCGCAACAATTGACCCACTTCCACCACTAGGTGGCGCTATAGCAGAAACAAACGTGTTTGACCCTATAACTTCCCAACCGTACGTCGCACATTGAAAATACACATATCCATGTGTTCCTTGGATCCACCTGAATCTCGTGATATAGGCCACGCCCATTTCCGCCTAGACTTTTATGCGTGAAAAATCGCAATTTATCAAAAACCTACTTTTTTTAACTCCTCCTAGACCGTGCGACCGATTCGCATGAAACTTGGCAGGTAGCACCTCCAGACCAACCTGACAAAAAATTATAAACAGAATTTTTGTAGGATACAAATTGCCTATATTACGCACAAACATGTGTAGCTAACTATGAAAACACCAACTTTGCCATATCTCGGCTAAAATAAATGCTATCAACGCGCAAATTCAGATTCTTGTTTCCCATGACCCTCTGGAGAGGCCCAACACATTTTACAAAAATTGGCCAATAGGGGGCGCTACAAGTACAAAATGTTTATATCTTATGAACGCCTCGTCGAATTTTTACCAAATTTGGAGGGTACTATCTACGGTCACTCATGAGACCACCCTTACCATGGGGTACTGATTGGTCAAAGTGGGCGTGGCCTATGAGACTCACGTCTAGATTCCCCCCTTACACTGATGTGAGCTAATAGAAATTTACATGGTAGATGTAGAATGGGCCATGGATTGCACCTACCAAAAATTACACATGTGGACCACTAAGTGGCGCTATAGTGTTTTTTTTCCTTTACCTCCCACATTACACACATTAGAAAACCTTATGGACACGTGTTCGTTGAATCAATCTGAATCTCTTGATGTAGGCCACGCCCATTTCTGCTGAGAATTGTTTTCGCAATATTGCGCAATGTGCAAAATCAACTTTTTCGAACTCGTCCAATGCCGTGCGACCGATATGCACGAAACCTTGTACATAGCACCTCAATACACACTTGAACAAAATTTATCGAAAGAATTTTGCTACCTTAAAATATGCGCATTTGACGACCAAACAAATTATCCTAGCTAGCTACCAAGCACAAACTTAATCATATGTCGGCCAATTTAAAAGGTATAAGCAAACCACTACAGAAACATGTGCAACATAGCACTCCGATGCTCTGTACCAGATTTGGTGAAGATCGGCCATTAGGGGGTGCTATAATAAACGTTTAAGTTTTTTAACAAATAACAATTTGAATGGGACAATTTCAATTACAATATCTCGGCCACAGTACCGGTTATCAACGCGAAACTTGGAGGGCTTCGTCGGAATGCCGCCCTGAGGCTCTAAACCAAATTTGGTAAAGATTGGCCATTAGGGGGCGCTAAAGTCATCGTAGACCAGATCGGGCCCTTTTGCTCCATCGACGTCGATGGGATGTTTGCATCGCAACGTTTCACAGACCTTGCGGCTCACGCCTCTCGATATTTACTGACGTTTGCCTCCGCGCCGTCAGGCTTTAGGTTCCGCTTTCGCACGCTCCCCGGGGCGTCGGGGGCGATTCGCATCGGTGACTTGGACCCCGTCATAACTGCTTGCAGTTCTAGTTGTGACTGTTATTACCACTGTTCATAACACCCCAACCGGCTCCGTCAGCAGTGTTGGTCATCTTACTTTAAAAAAGTAATTAGTTACAGTTACAAATTACTTATCCCAAAAAGTAATTGAGTTAATAACTCAGTTACCACATTGTAAAAGTAATTAGTTACTCATCAAAGTAACTGACGTTATTTTTTATGTACATCAAAGATGTTTATATGACGTTAACCGATTAAAGGATAAAAACAATATATACAGTATTTTAGAACATTTGGTATTTATCTGAACTCAATAGATTGCAGCCTGCCATATGATATGCAAGGATAGTTCTTAATGACTCAGACTCCACAGTGGACAGGGGGAACATGTTTTCAACAACATACCAATCAGCAATCAATGTGTTCAGCTCGGCCTTGGTCATCTGTTGCTGACCCGAAAAATGGAGCGTTGCTTGTTTTAACAGAGTGGCTCCGTCTCCTCGCTGGAGCTCACGCTAGCTGCATTTGGGCTTCAGGTTGGGTTAGTAGCAGCAACAAGTGTAGTGTTAGCGTGTGTTGATAAGATTGGAGTTGCTTGGGGCAGACGTGGATAAAGTCTTTTTTCCTGGGCATAGCGTGCACGTTACATGAACATTCTTGTCTTTAATTTCAATGAGCGAGAATTAGTGCTGGTACTTCCAGTTCCAGAACGCTACCTTTGAATTCCCCTGGCTCGTCGCCATTGTCGCTGTCTTGTGTTTAGTGGTAGTCAGAGCGTGCAGTGAGACAATGTGAGCAGGGCATCCACCCACCCAGCCAATCATCACATTTGCAACGGTGTCATCACATCACCCCTGAAAAAATAACTGCGATAGTAACGCCGTTATACTTAAACGCCGTTACTCCCAACACTGTCCGTCAGCCACTGCCTACCAAGAGCCTGGGTCTGTCCCAGATTTCTTCCTAAAAGGGAGTTTTTCCTCGCCACTTAATGCTTGCTCTTTGGGGAATTCCTGGAATTGTTGGTTTTTTTGTAAATTATAGAGTGTGGTCTAGACCTCCTCTGTGTCCTGAGATAACTCCTGTTATAATTTGACACTATAAATAAAATTGAATTGAATTGAACATGATTCATTCTAGTTTAAATGTATCAGCTCCCAAACTGAGCAAGACACACACATCTACACTTGTAACAATATTTGGCTATTTTGGTTGATTGCCTTTCATGTGAGCTTCCAGTCCCAGCATGGTGCCTCGTCTTGCCGGCTTCAAAAGCTGAGCTGACCTCATTTCCCCATCCTCCTGCTGAGCCCAGCCCGCTGCAGATGGTCAGGCACGGGAAGCTGATCGTCACACTCACAATAACACATCTTTGTTCCATTCACCTCCGCTCATTGACGGCCAGTTAAGCAGCCCATGTTGGTGAGTGTGTGTGTGGGCAGGTGAATGCAACTGCAACAGACAGTTATGTTATCGCTTGAAATTTGTTTTGTTGTCATAACAAACAGTGCTGCTGTAAAAGGATGTGAGTTTATGGTACATTGCATCTGGCAGAATAACACACTGTGGCTCTTGTGAATAGGTTCACTGGAGCCAAAGTAGCTCAACAAAAAAAGAGAGACAAAGATGCAAAAGGGAACAAATTTAATCTGGATTTTTGTTTTGAGTGTCTTTGAGATGACACCATAACATCCAGCCTGTCAAATCAGTATTTCTGGCCTGTGTACCTCAAGTCAGACACAGAACAAAGATTGACTGGTTAATTAGACACACATACACACACACAAGTACACACAGTGAGACTTGCACCAGTCATTCTTGTCACTGGGCGATTGAGGTTTTAATTAAAATGAGAGACTATGGGGATACACACATATCCTTGGTCATATTTTCTCACATAAATACCTTGACAATAAGGTCAGAGGAGTCGGCTCTGTCAGAACACTGGGAGGTTTAGGCCAACACTGCTTCTGCTGCCAAACACACTACACATACAAGTTGCATTCAGATGTTTAGATTTTTTTTAGTTTTTCAGTATCATCTGCAATTTAAATATTTAATCAATCATGTTAAAAAGATTAATATCTTATTGTGTGTGTCAAAAATAGTGTGTATATATATTAGTGCTGTCAAACGATTAAAATATTTAATCGCGATTAATCGCATTAATGTCAGTTGTTTTGTGTCCGGTCTAACTAGATCCGAAAGAACATTAATCGTGCGATAAAAAAATTGTCGGCGTTAAAATGGGTTTGCGTTAACGTCGTTAATAACGTGTTAAACTGACAGCATATATATATATATATATATTAGCGCTGTCAAATGATTAAACTTTTTAATCAAATTAATCAGAATTCAGTGGATTAATCATGATTAATCACTATTTGCAATTACACCTGAATCCTAACCATTTTTTTTCTGAAATGCATACCAAAAGATACTAGTGCCGTCAAGCGATTAAAATATTTAAACGCGATTAATCGCATTAATGTCATAGTTAACTCGCGATTAATCGCAATTAAACACACATTTTTATCTATTCTAAATGTCCCTTGATTTCTTTTTGTCCCATTATATTTTCTCATTTTAATTCTCTTATCAGCATGGAAAAGTAGATTGGATTGCTTTGTGACAAATTTTTTTTATTGAAAACAACATTGTCATATACGTTATGTTCACTTGGAACTAATAATCTGTCACATAATGTAACGCTGTTACCTCGATTTTCCATTGCAGGTAGTACTGCAGATAGTCCTGCAGATAGTACTACAGGTAGTACTGCCTCATGCCTGAGGCGAGCGTGGCTGGTCCTACTGTCTATGGGCTCATAGCGTCGTCAGCGGCATAGCCGTCGTCCTAGCAACTGGTTTCCCGTGACTCATTTCCTGGTTCTCGTTCTCGTTCATAACCAACGTAAAATCAAGGAGAGGGTTTTCCTGCTCCAGGTTTCCCACCGTGGTCAGAAAGAACAGAGGAGACACTTTGTTTCTCTCACTGACTATAGAGTCACTACTCGCTCCGAAGCTAATCGCCGTGATGAGCCTACTAGCTACGCGGCT
Organism: Gymnocephalus cernua; assembly: GCA_023631565.1. Lineage (NCBI taxonomy): Eukaryota > Metazoa > Chordata > Actinopteri > Perciformes > Percidae > Gymnocephalus > Gymnocephalus cernua. The sequence goes on along the minus strand of CM042443.1, from coordinate 31,181,987 downwards.
AGCAAGCTCAAACCGCCGCAGCTTGTGTCTGTTTTGTTTCCGGTCTGCGAAATTACAAGACACGCCCTTCAATCACTACTATTGGCCAGGCGTCCAAGGTAACGTAACTCCATTTGTTCAGGTCAGATCCCCTGACCAATCCACTATCATAACTACTCGCGGTGAAATGCCTAAACCTAACCAATTAGCTGCTTCGTAGGGCGGGACATGGCGTGGCCATAGACAGTTAAAGAAGTGGACTAACAGATCCCGTTGCTCTCTCTATGTGTTAATCGTGCGTTAAAAAAATTATCGGCATTAAAATAGGTTTGCGTTAACGCCGTTAATAACGCGTTAAACTGACAGCCCTAATATATATATATATATATATATATATATATATATATATATATATATATATATATATATATATATATATATACACACACAGTTTCCTTATCTGGAAACATTGTTTATAAACTGTAAAAACTCTACTCTACTCCCCCGTGTTTGCTTCATTCATCTTGGTCAGTGTGCAGGCCAACATGCAGGAAGCACAGCGCACTCTTGCCAACCTGATACAGTGTGTGGTGCGGACACGCCCAGACTTCTTAGTTATTGTCCTTATAGTTAAGAAAAGGATCATCCAGACTGTAACAAGCAACAAGTCCAAAAGCCAGGGTCTGTCATGGTATGGGGTTGTGTCAGTGCCCTTGGCAAAGGTAACCTGTACTTCTGTCATGGCACCATTAATGCTATACATAGAGAGCACAATATGCTGCCTTCAAGAAGACATCTTTTCCAGGGACGTCCATGCATATTTCAACAAGATAATGCAAAACCACATTCTGCACACATTACAAAGTCCTGGCTGCGGAGGAAGAGGATACGGGTACTTGACTGGCCTGCCTGCAGTCCCGACCTGTCTCCAATAGAGAATGAGTGCTGCAACACGAAGACCCCGTACTGTTGCCTACCTTAAGACTTGTTTGCAGCAAGAATGGGACAAAATTACACCTGAAACATTTCATCACTTGGTGTCTTCAGTCCCTAAACGTCTTTTAAGTATTGTGAAAAGGAATGGCAACATTAGAAAGTGGTAAATGCTTTACTGTTCCAACTTTTTTTGAAATGTGTTGCAAGAACCAAAATAGGAATTTTGTTTTTCTGAATCAAAAACAATAAAAATCATGAGGAACACATTAAATTATGTGCTGTTGTATTGTCTGCAATGAAATACAAGTCAAAGTACATTTAGAAATCACTACTTTCTTTTTTTATTTGTTTTCCATACTCTCCCAACTTTTTCTGATTTGGGGTTGTAAGAAGTGGACCAGTGGAGGATCTTTCGGCTTGGACTATATGAACTGGGATCTTTTCAGTACTAATACTAACAATCAGGATGAGTACACAGAGGCTGTGACGTCATACATCAGCTTCTGTGGGGACTGCTGTGTACCATCACACACCAGGGTGAGTTACTGCACTCATCTCTGGTGCGGATGAGTCCGCCTACAGTTGGGAAATTGACCATTTGGTGACCTGGTGCATTCAAAACAACTTGGAGCTCAACGCTCTGAAAACAGTGGAGATGGTTTTGGATTTCAGGAAGAATGCAGCCCCATTCTCCCCCATCACCCTGTGTGACTTCCCAGTGACAAAAGCGATTTAAAAACCTGGGATGTCACCACAATGTAAAGTCTATGGGCCACTAGTGCGCATATTCAGTGGGCTGCATATCACTGAAGTAAACCTGTAAGCTTATAAACTTTTTTGGCGTATGCGCCAGGCAAGCAAATCCATTAAACTGAATAGGCGCTATTTTTGGATCCTGTATAATACATATAATACATGCATGGCACTACCCCATAAGGTAAGCAGTAATAACATCAGCCTGAATTATCAGAAAATATCAGCACTAAAACCCATTCATCAAGTTATAGTTTGTGGGTTCGAGTAAAAAGTACTTTTGTTTTCTATTGAAAAGTTGGCAATAATTGTGGCTAGCAAGCAGTGTACCAGTAGAGCTTTGAAAGTAGGGCAGGATGAAGCATTAGCATTTCTTAATATTTAATTTAATAATTTATTTTTTATCTTTATTTATTTTTTAGTGATGTACTTAATTTAGCCTGGCCCTAATCTTTATTTAATCTTTTATGTAATTTCCAATATTTTTATTATTGTTTGCGTAAGGGATTTATTTTTAAGAAACAAAATGTTGTCTTTGCACTACCCCATACAGTGATGTAGCATGCAGTTGCTGTGGTATTCAGTAGCAGGGACAAAATTGTTACTGTGAACCAATACAGTGGAACCAGGTCTCTCCCATGATCCTCTCGTCTACAGGGATGATGCAGCAGTGTCTTTTGGCCCTGTAGGGCCAACATAACCTTTAACAGGTCTCAACTCTGAACAAACCAATTAACAACAATAATGGTATTTTCACATGCAGGCTGCATAGATGCAAAGTCACACCTCAGGCTTTAACGCACAGATGGTCTCTGATGCGTCATTGTGATTGGCCGAGGGCACTTTTGGACCAATGAGAATAGAGTGTTGACCTAGAACAACCTCCATGGAAGTGTTAGCCCTGGCTCCCAGTGACAGAGGGTAAACGGCCCTGTTACTGAGCCATCCCCCCTCTGGGTCTGTGTGACAGTGCACACCATCATCGCAAGCTATGTTACACTATTACACAATGGAAAAGTGCACATTACATCAGGACAGACTACAGGAGGTGTGCATTCCTGTGCAAATAAACATATTAACATATGGGGCAGAATAAAAAGTTAGAGTTGAAACCCATACTATACTCAAAATTATGTATTTAGATAAGCACATCAATGAAGTAATTCCATTTCTCCTCAGTGATTTAGACAACCAGTTAGAGTGTGTGCCACGATGCCAAATCAAATTCATTTTTTATTATTATTATTGATATTTGATATTGTATTGCCATTATTGTTATTATTACTATTTTGCTTAATATTGGCTTAGCAACTTTTAAAAACTGTTTACTGTTAATTTTAACCATTGTAAGATTCATATTTTGTCGCTTTGGACAAAAGTGTCTGCTAACTACAATAACCATAACCATAACCCTTCCCAAAAGCTATAATAAAGCTGGGAGTAGTATATGCCCTGGAAAAGAGAAGCAGTGTACTCACTCACTTTTGATTGGCGAACTGGAGGCCATAGGGTAGCCTACACAATGTCCATACTCAAGTCCAAGTAAATGCCAAAGATAAAGTTTAAAGTATAATTTCAAATTATTTAACAACATTTAAGTATACAAGTGTATTGTCAGTAAAGTCAATCAAAATGTTGCCTTGGCCCACACCAATGAACAAGAAAGATTTACTCTAACAAGGTAACCTAACCTTAAAAGAGTGAGAAACAGAGAGAAATGTCAGCTAAGTTAAGGTATAATTCATTTAGCTTAAATCTCTGGGCAATGTAGAGAGACAGCTGTACACATAGTATACATGAGCCTAGTAGAACAGGCTGTACATAGCATACATGAGCCTAGTAGAACAGGCTGTTACATAGTATACATGAGCCTAGTAGAACAGGCTGTATACATAGTATACATGAGCCTAGTAGAACAGGCTGTACATAGTATACATGAGCCTAGTAGAACAGGCTGTTACATAGTATACATGAGCCTAGTAGAACAGGCTGTATACATAGTATACATGAGCCTAGTAGAACAGGCTGTACATAGTATACATGAGCCTAGTAGAACAGGCTGTACACATAGTATACATGAGCCTAGTAGAACAGGCTGTTACATAGTATACATGAGCCTAGTAGAACAGGCTGTACATAGTATACATGAGCCTAGTAGAACAGGCTGTACACATAGTATACATGAGCCTAGTAGAACAGGCTGTTACATAGTATACATGAGCCTAGTAGAACAGGCTGTTACATAGTATACATGAGCCTAGTAGAACAGGCTGTATACGTAGTATACATGAGCCAGTAGAACAGGCTGTATACATAGTATACATGAGCCTAGTAGAACAGGCTGTATAGATCACAGACTTCAGCTACCCAACAGGCCAACCCTTAAACAGTTAGGTTACCTGACAGCCACTAGCTTTAATGTTACTGCCAAACTGCTTGTTGTCATTATGACGTGAGGCGCGCGCACACACACACACACACACACACACACACAACCTGTTAATTCACGTACTTCTTACCGTCGTCAACTAGGCCTACTCTCTCTTCCATCTGTTCCTCCCTCTCTCTCCCTCTCTCCCTGTCATAGTCGCTCTCCTCCTCCTCGGCCTCTTCCCTGTCATCATGATGTTGTTTCTGCTGCTCTGTATAACCAGCCACCTCTCCTCCTTTCTCTACTTCAGGTAGCCTAATGCTGATGTTGAAGCAGCTACTACAGCCCCAAACATGTCAGACATGTTGGCACATTTTGAGGCATTCGCCTGTAGATACTTAATCTTTTTCTCCCGTAATTTCTGTACACATCGCTTGCGTATGGGGTTCCGTGGTCGTTTGTCCATTTTAACGTGGATGCTAAACTTCCAGCATATTATAACGTTTACAGCTCGTGTCTCAGGGCCGGGAGTGGGGAAGGGTGTTCCTGGATTTGATTGGGTTAGGTCTAGGTTAGGACTGTAGTTGAGCTGATTCCGGTTTCCAACTTCGCTTCAGGTGTGTCAGTTAAAACACGGACGGAGACAATTATCGCTCTTTACGCTTTATTACATAAGGCAACAGTACAAAATGGGCGTGGGTAGCTCTGCTATGGCTGTGTATCTGTGTGTGGTTCTGCAAAGAAACAAATAACATTGTGAAGGCTACCATACACAATGCATATGAAGTATACATAGGCTAGCAAACAACAACAAACCCACTATTAATTACACTATATCAATGTAATGTAACTACTGCAGCATAATACAATACAATAATAATACAATAATGTAGCTAAATACAAACGTGAGCAAGAGCTTCCAACAATCTGCATTATAAATCAACAGCCACGTGCAAAGTAGCTAACAGGTGATTAACACAAACATCGAAATTACCAGCTAACTTACTTAAATGTAAAAGAACTACAGACCAATACAACAACAGGCCCAAATCAACTGACAACGTAAGCTATGGGACGCACAGTTCTCAAAGACGCACACACGCGAGCTCAACTGATTATCCTCTGGACGCACACAGTCTCTTTTCTCTTTCTCCCACTTTTCTCTCCGTGTGGCGCGTGCGCCCGCTCGCAGTAAGGCGCGTGTCCGCGCTACCCCCCGGCATGCAGCCACAATCAGTCCTGACAGACGGACTTTTGTACAATTACCGAATGGGCCGCTGTCAGTTATCTATGGGCCGGCGCGGCCCAAAAAAATAAAAAAATTAAAACAAAGGCCTATAAATTATATCGGCGATTCGGCCCAAAAGTGCGTCGGCCCACCGGGAAAATGCCCGGTATGCCCGATGGCCAGTCCAGCCCTGCACTCTGGGGGCAACCGGCTGTTTCCAGAGGGAAATGGCAGACAGCTAAGTGTTTTATATAAATATTCTATATAATCTTCAACTTTATCACTAAGGCTTGTTTGGATATAATATATAGTTCTGTTAAATATTATCATATAGGTCTGTTATATTCAGGGATGTAGTGGAGGCTAAACGCACGTAAACGCCGTTTACGCACCTCCCAAAATTCGGAAATAGCGTTTACCCACCTCCAAAGTGCGTTTATCCACCTCTAAATTGTGTTTATCCACCTCTAAATATCCTATAGTTCCTAAGACATTTTAAATTAAGCTTATGTCGTTTTAGTTTCATATTTTTCATTATTAGTTTCATAGATTGTTAAACCTAAGACGAAGTCTTTCATATTGCGCTGCTTACTCTCAGTGTTGACCAATCTCTTGCGGTGTTTGTAAAGCCCACAACGTCGCCTTCCAGGCAGCGATGCCTGGAAGGCACTAGGATTAGGCAACAGTGCCTTGAACTAAGTCAACGGTCGCAGCGCTGCCTTGAAGTCAACGTTGGGGGCTTAAAACACCATCGAGCATCTCTTGTGTAGCCAGCAGGAAGCAGCAGACTGCATCAAGACTCATCAGTTCTCTTAATACATCCATGGTCACTAGCCCAAACTAGCCTACATGTCTCATGTAATAAATTGTAAAAATAGATGTCCGGCAATTTTTTAAGCGGCGTCAAGACAGCAGCCCTCCTCCTGATGCAAGCAAACGGCCTCGGCTACAAGCCCAAAGTGAGTGAGCTCGAAAAACAGTACTAAACTTCATGTTTTTTAGGTTAATTTGGTTCACAGTAGATTCATGCCACTGACTCAACAAGTCACCTCTACCTGTTCCCATTAGCCCATGTTACAAGTAAAATTCAGGATACATTATCAGATAAATAACTGGATGTAATTATGCATTCTCTGACATTTAAACCACTGGAAGTTTGTGACAACAAGCTCTCTTTGCTAGTCACCTAGCTAGTTAATGTTATCGCCGTTCGCGGTTTTGCGGGTACGGTAAACGTTTCTATGGAAACGGCGAGTTGAACCAATCAGAGGCGTCGCTGTTAGGCTTAGGACTGTGGGTAGTGTAGTTTTTTCTCTATAAGATTGCGGCTAAAAACATGTTTTTCTAGTAACAAGGTTGATTTCATACAGACCTCTAGCTTCTACAGGAGCAGAAACAAAATGAGACATTTGAGGATGTCATCCTGGGCTTTTGGGAAACACTGATCCACATTTTTCTGACATATTGTAGACCAAACAACTAATCGATTAATCGAGAAAATATTCAACAGAATAATCGACTATGAAAATAATCCCAAATCCCTAATCATTATGTACAAGTACATTGCATTGGAAGCCCTGGATATAAGCCTCCCTCTCTATCTCTCTTAAATATTTTTGTTCTCTCTGTTTTGTCATTTAGTAAACTTTATAGATTTCAACCCTATTATTCCTTCTTGAGTCTCTTTAACAAGAGCTTAGATTAATGTAGGAATTGAATAGTGATTGTGTGACCTATGATGAGGAAACAACCAGTGATACCCTTGGTTGTACCATCAAATGATAGCCTATAGCGATGTCATCAGGATACACATACACCGGTAGGCAGTGGCCCACCTTAAAAGGTGACCACGTCGTGGTCTACCAGAATTTATGGTTTACCCACCTCTTTTTTTACCACTACACCTCTGGTTATATTGCAGCCATCCAGAGTGCCGTAATGCCATTTTGGACGGTATTATTAATATAGGTAGTCTATACATCAGGTTTCCCTACACTGTGCGACAACAGGCCAAAATTATAATTCAATTTGCAGCAAGTCACCTGCACAAGTTTTTTGCTTTTTCACCGAAAGTCGTCATGATTCAACATAATGAAACAACAACTGCCAGGGTCATTAACATACTGATCAGCATTCATGAGGTGCATTGACTATTTATGGTAAAAAATGGGCGTGTACATGGCGGAATAAGAGGCTGATTCACATGCACACTTGTGGGTAATCTGTGCTTTATAAAGGGAACATTGCTTACAGATAAATATACTTATAAATCAGAATTATTTTTTTGGCGTACGCCATTTTTTGGCTTTTGGGCATATGTACACTTTTAATAAGGATCATACGCACAGTTTTATAAATGACCCAGCAGGAGTATGGAGTAGGCACCGTCAGACACTGCCTACCAAGAGCCTGGGTCTGCCGACGTTTCTTCCTAAAAGGGAGTTTTTCCTCACCACTGTGGAATTACTAGAATTGTTGGGTCTTTGTATATTATAAAGTGTGGGCTAGACCTACTCTATTTGTAAAGTGTCTCGAGATAACTCTTGTTATGATTTGATACTATAAATAAAATTGAATTGAATTGAATTGAATTGAGTAACGCAATTAAATACAACTGATCCCAATATGATTCTGCGACCAAACTCACGTGATTAAAACGACACGATTAATGTTTAATACATTTGTTTGTGTATGTCTGCACCAATCACCAAGGCAAATTCCACATAGGGTAACTACTGTGACAATAATCTCCTTTCTGATTCTGATACTGACAAATAATCTCAACACCTCAGTGAGACTGCACTACATCACACACATACATTTATCATTATTACTGTTTTAATGATAAATTGTAGGTGTAGTAGGTCAAAAGGGCTACATGTTTAGTTTTTATTTAAACAGACACCCCCCCTCCCCAATTTTTTGTTAATATTTGAACCATTCTAACTAATCTTTACAGAATTATTGAAGCTTTTACGCTTCCACATCAGTAGATGGTGTTAAATTATGTGTGTGTTCATAACTAAATTCCACGTGAACGTTTACTTGAACTTGAGTCTCCCCCTAAACCGTCCCCGCCACACTCTAGTCAAACTATAGTTCCCTTTACACAACACCTCCCCTCTTCAGTAAGAATGTCCCCATGAATGCCATCTTTCAACAACCCTCAGATGCAATACCTTTTGGCATAGTCTAACAAACTGAACATTTCACAATACAACATTGTTGTTGTTTCCTTTACTTTTACACAAGTCTCTCACAAATCCAGATGCTCTGGAGGGCGTGATGTTGGCTCTTCCTGAGGTTGTCACATATGGTGCGTTGGTTGTGACTGGATGTCTGTAACTGCCTGTGTCTGAAGTCACATTTTGTTGTGGGTCAATGTTACTTGGCTCCATAGTTGTAACAGTCTTATCCGGTGGCACCTGAGGTTGTGGATGGTGCAACGTGCGCAGATGTGTACGGTTCCTTCTGATCCGTCCTTCTGTGTGGATGATGTAAGACCTGGGTGTTGTAGCCCGATGAATGACTGTCCCTTGTTTTTCCTCACTTGGAAGCCAGACACTTTGGCCTGACTGCAGTGGTAGCAGGGGACGGGCTCTGTTGTAGGTTGTAGCGGCTTTGTTGTTTCTGCTTTGCCCGCTTCTCCACCTTCCTGAATCTTCTAATGTTTGGCCACCGTGGGAGCAGGGATGCTGGAAGCTGTGGTATGGTAGTGCGTAGCTGTCTCCTGTAATGGCAAAATTTATATTTTACCCAATTAACTCTGTATTTCTGTATGTGCTCTTGTTATGTCTCCCCCAAGGAGAAGTTAACTACATTTGTCTGTGAGAAAATAGCCAACGTAGGTTGTATCAAGGTCTACAAGCTACACAACACACAACATCCCTGTGAACCAGATAGAGCAGAAGGTCCCATCTTCATTTGTTTTTAGGTGCTTAAAGTTCATACTATACATGTGACTTGCACAAACGTCATGTAGAGATGAGATCACATGCCGTTGTCACTCCCTCTCTCTTATCTGTGTATTTAAGCTAATGTTCTTGATGTGTGAACTTTGAAGACTCTTCCACACCTTGCTTCGTGCATCTTGTGAAGTATGTACTTCAATAAATTATAAAAACCTACATTGGTTTCAGTCTACTATTTCTTGTTACTTGTTTCATCTTCAATTATTCTAAAACAGTTAATTAATCTACACCTGCTGCCTCCTGGGTATTTTTCCACCACACTCCCCATGAGAAGTTGTGCTGGAGAGTACCCACACTCCAGAGGTGTAGCTCTATATGTCATCAGGGCTTATACTTTCTCACCTCCTCCTTTCCACAGCCCTTTTACAGTCGCCACAGTACGCTCTGCCTCTCTGTTCGCCTGCGGGTATCTTGGGCTACTTGTGATGTGTGTAAACCCATACTCTGTGGCAAAGTCTCTGAACGGCTCACTGCTGTATTGTGGTCCTCTGACATGACTGTTTCCGGTATCCCGTGATGGCTAAATGCTTCTTTCAGAGCTGCAATGACCGTGTTGGCAGAAGCGATGTGGAGGTGGGCAACTTCAATATAGCGTGAAAAATAATCCACTATGAGAAGATAGGTCTTCTTCTCCCAGAAGAATAAATCTGTACCCACCTTTTGCCAAGGTCTCTCCTGTACTGGGGTGGTCAGCAATGGCTCTCTGTGCTCTGCTCTGTGCTGTGAGCATGTGTTACAGTTCTCCACCAACTGGCTGATGTGTACAGACAGTCCTGGCCACCAGACAGACTGGCGTGCTCTTGCTCTGCACTTGACAATACCTTGATGGCCACTGTGGAGGTTGTTGAGAGTTTCTTGTCTCATACAGTGGGGAATAACAATTCTTTGCCCCCTGAGAAGCAGCTCTCCTGCCAGTGTGAGCGTCTCTCTCTCTGGCCAGTATGGCCCCAGTTCCGGAGGAAGGGCATGTTTCTCAGGCCACTCTGTCTTGCAATATCTGATAAGTTTTGCGCAAACTGGGTCAGCTTTCTGTTTCTCTTGAATTCCCTTCAATCTTGCTTCTGTGGCAAGAAGGCTTTGAATGACAGCGACAGCCACAACGACTTTAACCTCTTCCTCGTCTTTTCTACGGCTTCCTGCTTCTTACAGTGCAGACGCTTTGCTGCTTGCTCCTGCCTCTGCTTGCATATTTCTGCTGATAATCTTGCTTTTCCTCTGAGAGAAACTATGAGCAGCGGCTCTTGGATACTTATGAATCACTGGACTATACACTTTTTGTAGACATAGTAGGCTATTGCCATATTTAATCATTTTTCTTCGTGAGCGTGGCCTACCAATAGCTCAAGCCTGTACTGCAGTGACTGGAAACGTGATACTTAGCTAAAGCTAATTAGCAGCAAGATGCCTCCCTTCTCCGTGGATGACTACTACAAACTCCTTCAGAAGATTGCTGTTCTGGAAACCAAAATTCATCGGTTAGAAGTAAACGTGGAGGTGAACACATCATGTGGGAATGACACCACTTTACCATGGACCCAAAACAATGGACAAAAGCATGCTAACACACGGCTAATTAGCACCAACAAGGCTACAAAGAAACAGGAGGACTGTAAAGCGGATAATAAATCAACAAGTGGTAGTCCTCCCGGGAACTCTTTCGGTGCAAAGCCTAAGAGTAAATCTTCCTGGGAAATGGGAGGACGACTAACAGGCAGGGCACAGCGCCCTGAGATTTGTGATATGACCGGCTGGCCTGCATTACCATCCAGGCAGAGCGCCTCTTTAACCCCTGTACTTAGTAGGACACAGCCGTGGACAGCTGCAAAAGGGAGAATTAGCAACAAAATGCCTCCCCAACAACCGAATCTGCAAGTTGATAACAGATTTGCTACACTGCAGCAGGACCCTGGACCTTCATCTGACCTGGATTGTGTCTCATCGTCACACAGCAAGGTAAGGACTGAGAGCAATTCAAAAAGTAAAAAGCTACAGGGAAAGCTAACGACTGGGCCTCAAACTCTGATTGTGGGTGACTCTGCTGTAAAAGATGTAAAAAGCAGAAAAAACACCAAAATGCTCTGTTTTCCCAAAGAAATGGTGTCTGACTTGGCCAAGAGAATCCCGGATATCGGGGCAGCACACCCAACTGTGAATAACATTATACTGCATATAGGGTCACATGATGTTGTAAAGAAACAGTCTGAAGTGCTGAAAAGGACTTCATGGATCTACTGAAAACAGTCAGCTCCCTAAATGCGAGGGTGTTTATCAGTGGGCCTCTACCGCCAGTCAGAAGAGGAGTTGAGAGATTCAGCAGACTGTTGGCACTGAGCACATGGCTTTCAACTGCGTGTACCGCTCATTCTCTGCAGTTCATTGACAATTTTGACATGTTCTGGGAGCGCAGACATCTTTTTAAGACAGATGGAATTTTCCTTAACAAACCAGGAGTAAAGCTGTTCACCTCTAACCAACTTTACTTTCTGCGCCACACATCAGCTCCCTTGGCCAAGGACACGAGACAAAAGGAATCAAAACAAGAGGAAGACATAACAAAACAGGGCAGTAATCCACCACAGCCCCCGCCTGAGCAAAGATTTGACCATGGAAGACCACAGAGCAGAGATGAGAAATCTCAATCCCCCCTCTTCACCCGTCCAACTCCCCTCAAACCCCTTCACCAACCCTGACGCCTTTGAGGATCCATACACCCCGCCCACGCCATCGCTCTCTCCACTCACCTTTTCCCCTCCTTCCCCCTGCCCCATGTTGGATTTCACTGACCAGATGAAGCGACTGGTAGTTGAAGGAACCAAATTTATCCCCCTTCCTTCTCCCATCATTTGCCCCCGGCCAAAAGTAGATACTGGAATCAAACTTACCCCCCTTCCATCTCCCATCATTGGCCCCCAGCCAAAAGTTAAACGGCAGGCACCACTGCCCACCCAAGGACGGCAGCTAACTCCTCCTCCCCAGACTGATAAGTATACTTGTGTACAAAATGCAGCAAGCTTTGTCTGATATGGGCCGGGTCCAGGCTGCACGCCTAGTGGCACTCATGACTTTTTTCAGGACAAGCCCGGGCCCTGTGTATTAAATCCTTCCTCAATTTATGTTGTGATAGGTAATAGAAAAAGAACGATAAATCCGCTAAGTAAGAACAAGCACTTATCAGCAAACCTCGCAAATTTAGCATTCATTCCTCGTCAGTCAACGCCTATACCAAAAATTGAGACAGATAAATATTTGAACACACTAACACTAGCCTTACTAAACGTCAGGTCTTTGGCAGGAAAATCATTTTTAATCAATGATTTTATTACTAAGCACAATCTTGATTTTATGTTTTTAACTGAAACCTGGTTGGACCATAATAACAGTGGTGCTGTTCTCATTGAGTCAGCTCCCCCTAACTTCAGTTTTATGAGTGAGCATAGAGTGAATAAGAAAGGAGGTGGAGTAGCCATTTTGTATAATGACTCATTACATTGTACTCAAATATCTTATGGAAATTTTGCTTCTTTTGAATATGTGACTCTTCAGCTAAAGTCCACCCCCCGAGCCATATTTCTAAATATCTACAGACCACCGAAATACTGTGCAGCTTTCTTCGATGACTTTACTGAACTGCTATCTATAATCTGTATTAACTTTGACTGTGTAATTATTGCTGGTGATTTTAACATTCATGTGGACAACCTGCAGGATAGAGGGACCAAAGAACTGTGTTGTGTTTTTGAGAACTATGGACTGACTCAGCATGTGACGGAACCCACGCACAACAAGGGTCACACTCTGGACTTGATTATCTCCAAGGGTTTGAACATTTCCAAGGTTGTGGTGACTGACGTTGCTCTCTCTGATCATTCATGTGTTTTCTTTAACGGCACTATCTCGGTGCCCAAAAGTGTCCAAACTAAGGTAATCAGAAAACAGTATATCACTGAAAACACCAGTGAAACATTCATTCAGCTTTTCTCCTCCACACCCGCCCTCACTGGGGTCTCAGTCAATGAGCTTATAGATAATTTCAATTTTAAAATTACAAATGTTATTGATGCCATTGCTCCCACTAAGGTCAAAGCTGTCTGTAGTAAGAAAAGATCTCCATGGAGAAATGTCATACGGGTAAGAACAGAAAAAAGAGTGTCGAAAAGCTGAACGTAGGTGGCGAAAAACTAATCTTCAGGTCCACTATAACACCTACAAAGAAAGACTTCACATTTATAATTTGGAACTGAGGAATGCTAGGTGGTCCTTCTTCTCTGACATTATCGCCAGAAACAATAATAATTCACGTGCTCTGTTTGCTACTGTTGATAGGTTAACAAACCCTCCAGTACCAGTAGCATCTGACCTTTTATCTACCAAGGCCTGCAATGATTTTGCCTCCTTTTTTGAAGACAAAATTCAGAAAATTAGACTAACTGTCAGTGCCTCCATATCAAGTAAGGGATATGTGTTGCCACACTGTCCAGGCAAAACAAATTCCAATATCACACAATTTCATATGATCAACCATAAAAACCTGGAAGACATTATACAACATCTGAAAACCTCCTCAGGTTGCCTTGATATTCTACCAACAGGCCTTTTCAAAAATGTTTCAAATTGTATGTCTTCTGATCTTTTACAGATTGTAAACACGTCTCTACTCTCAGGTATCTTCCCAAAGGCCCTGAAAACTGCAGTCATCAAGCCACTTTTAAAAAAGAACAATCTAGACACGGCATTACTGAGCAACTATAGGCCGATATCTAACCTTCCATTCTTAAGTAAAATCATTGAAAAGGCGGTTTTTCAACAACTCAACCTTTTCTTGTCACTAAACAATGGTTTTGATGCCTTCCAGTCGGGTTTTCGACCACACCACAGCACTGAGACAGCTCTTGTTAAAGTATTTAATGATATCCACTTAAACACAGATAGTGGCAAAACTGCAGTCTTAGTATTACTTGATCTCAGTGCTGCATTTGACACGGTCGACCATGACATATTACTACACCGATTAGAAAACTGGGTTGGCCTTTCTGGCTCAGTCCTAAACTGGTTTAAATCCTATTTAAAGAATAGGGACTACTTTGTATCTATAGGTAATTATACATCTGAGCATACAAATATGACGTGCGGAGTTCCCCAAGGCTCCGTTCTGGGGCCTCTTCTGTTTAACATCTATATGCTTCCACTGGCTCAGATTATGGAAAACAACAAAATATGTTACCACAGTTATGCGGACGACACACAAATTTACATAACCTTATCGCCAGGAGACTATAGTCCTATACAAACACTGACTAAGTGCATTGAAAAAATTAATGACTGGATGTGCCAGAACTTTCTTAAATTAAATGAAGAAAAAACTGAGGTGGTTGTTTTTGGAGCAAAAGAGGAACGATTGAAAGTCAGCGCTCAGCTTCAAACGACAATGTTCAAAACAACAGACAAAGCCAGAAATCTTGGTGTAATTATCGACTCAGACCTGAATTTCAACAGCCACATTAAGACAATTACAAAGTCATCCTATTACCACCTTAAGAATATATCAAGGGTAAAGGGACTTATGTCTCAGCAGGACTTGGAAAAACTTGTCCATGCTTTTATCTTCAGTAGACTGGACTACTGTAACGGTGTCTTTACAGGTCTCCCTAAAAAATCAGCTGCAGCTGATTCAGAACGCTGCTGCTCGAGTCCTCACTAAGACCAAGAAAGTGGATCACATCACTCCAGTTCTGAAGTCTTTACACTGGCTTCCTGTGCCTCAGAGAGTTGATTTTAAAATCCTTCTGCTAGTTTATAAATCATTAAACGGTTTAGGTCCAAAATACATTTCTGACCTGCTAGTCAACTACGAACCACCCAGACCTCTCAGGTCGTCTGGGACAGGTCTGCTTTCTGTCCCCAGAGTCAGAACTAAACAGGGAGAAGCAGCATTTAGTTTCTATGCTCCACATATCTGGAACCAACTTCCAGAAAATTGCAGGTCCGCTGCAACTCTCAGCTCTTTTAAATCAAGGCTGAAGACCTTTCTTTTTGATGTTGCTTTTGGTTAAATGACTATCCATTTCTTATACTTTCGTTGCTTATTTTATCTGCTTTTATATTTTTAACTGTTTTTAACTGCTCTTTAATGTTTATTTCTTATACTGCACTGTAACTTTTATTCTTGTATTTTGATTGTCTTCATGTAAAGCACTTTGAATTGCCCTGTTGCTGAAAAGTGCTATACAAATAAAGCTGCCTTGCCTTGCCTTGCCTTCTGCCATTCGCACGCCCAAATTGCAGCTAAGGCCTCCTTTTCGATGATGGGCCTCCATGTTCCATTTGTCTGGAAAGGATGAGGCGTCAGCCGACACACAAGTCTCTGCTGTGGTTGAATAAGGGGCCAGCACCCGTGGTGAACTCAGTTCGTTTTTAAAGGTCCCATGACATAGTGCTCTTTCGATGCTTTTATATAGACCTTAGTGGTCCCCTAATACTATATCTGATGTCTCTTTTATATAGACCTTAGTGGTCCCCTAATACTGTATCTGAAGTCTCTTTTATATAGGCCTCAGTGGTCCCCTAATACTGTATCTGAAGTCTCTTTTATATAGACCTTAGTGGTCCCCTAATACTGTATCTGAAGTCTCTTTTATATAGACCTTAGTAGTCCCCTAATACTGTATCTGAAGTCTCTTTTATATAGACCTTAGTGGTCTCCTAATACTGTATCTGAAGTCTCTTTTATATAGACCTTAGTGGTCCCCTAATACTGTATCTGATGTCTCTTTCCCAAAATTCAGCCTTGGTGCAGAATTCCAGCCACTAGAGCCAGTCCCACAATGAGCTTTCCTCAGAACGTACCATTTCTGTGTCTGTAGCTATTGAGGAGGGGGGGGGCAAGGTGGAGGGTGGGGGTGTGGCCTTGACCAACTGCCACTTTGCTCGTTTGAAAGCCATGATGTCTCTCTCTCATTGGTTGGCCAAATTCTCTGGGCGGGCAAAGCAGAGAAAGGGGAGGTAACCTTCCTCCTTATGACCTCATGAAGAGGAGATTCCAGAACGGATCATCTGAGCTTACTTTTTCTCAAAGGCAGAGCAGGATACCCAGGGCTCGGTTTACACCTATCACTATTTCAAGCCAATTGAGGACCGTAGGCAGGCTGGGGAACTCATATTAATGTTAAAAAACCTCATAAAGTGAAATTTTCATGCCATGGGACCTTTAAGTTTCTGAAAGGCCTCCCTCTGTGGCGCTCCCCAGCACCACTCATTCTTCTCACTAAGCAGGTCCTTAATGGGTCGGGTGTATGATGCAAGATGGGGTAAAAACTTTCCGAGATAATTAACCATACCCATCACTCTCCTCACGTCCTCGACCCCAGTTGGTTCAGGCATCTCCATAATGGCTCTGACCTTGCCTGGGTCAGGTGTCTCGCCCTCTGCTGTGACTCGATGGCCCACAAACATGATGCTCTCTTTTGTAAACTGGCATTTTTCGTTCAGTGTGAGCCCTTCTTCCTTCAATCTCTTTAACACCATGTGTAGTCTCTCATTGTGTTGCTGAATGTCTTTCCCATACACAACTATGTCGTCCGCATGGCACACCACACCATCGCATCCCTCCAACATCTGCGACATGCAACGCTGGAAATGTTCCGGAGCTGATGAGATCCCGAATGGTAGGCGATTGAATGCATATCGCCCAAATGGGGTGATAAATGTAGTAAGGAGCCGGCTTTCCCCTGACAATGGGATCGGCCAGAAGCCAGAGGTCGCATCCAGCTTTGTAAAAACATTTGCTCCAAGCATGGCTAGTGTGTGATCTACAGCTGGGAGAATGTGTCTCTCTCTCCGCACCCACTTGTTTAAGTGTGTCAAGTCCACACACAGCCTGATCTTTCCAGGGTAAGCCTTCGGTGTCACTTTAGAAATGACTCCTATTTCCTCCCTCCGCTTCAGCTCAGCCTGCACCTTGTCCCGCAGTGGAAGAGGCACCCGGCATGGGGATGACAGGGCAAATGGGACAGCAGCTGGCTCCAGCTCGATTTTGTAAGGCTCCTTCATTGTCCCAAGCCTGAAAACACAGTAAGGTACTGCGCTTTAAAATCTTCTTGGTGGGCTTGAACTGTGTGGATACGACTTATTAGCTTGAGTGCTTTTATAGCAGGGAGTCGCAACAGTGGCTTCGATAGTCCCTCCACAACATAAATGTCTTGTTCTGTTGTCTCCTTTTCAATACTCAGCTCACCTTTAAAGCGTCCTTTAACTTCCAGTCTGTGATTTCCTGGTCCATACAGCACTTTAAGTGGCGGGTGCAATGTCCCATGCTTCTTAAAGGAGTAGTTGCTGCTTGGAATTGCTGTGACACTTGCTCCAGTGTCCAGTTTAAACACAGTTGTTTCCCCATTCAAGTGCAATGTCTCCATCCACTCTTCCTCTCCATCAGAGCACATTTCTCCTAGAAAAGCAAAGTCCTCGTCCTCTTTGCTCTCTTTACGTGCCTCTGTAATGTCATGGACACAACCAGTCAACCTACACTTCTTCGCAGTGTCCCTTTTTGCGACAACTCCTACACTCTGCATCACGGGCGGGGCAATCCTTCCACATATGCTTCCTTGGAAGTCCGCACCTGTCACATTCTGTATTTGCGTCAGTTTTATCCTTAGCTGTCTTCTGCCACTTCATATGCTTTTTGCGTATTGCTTCAACCTGTCCTGTAGCTTTTTCTGTCCCTTGCAACACTGGCTGCTGCTTTTTCACTGCTGCACTCTGTCTCACTCGTCATGGCTTTTGCTAGAGTTAAGTCAGCGTCCAACTGTAAACTTTCTGACAGTTTAGCAGCTCTGATGCCAACCACAATCCGGTTCCTTATTAACTGTTCTCTCAGGGCCCCGAATTCACAATGCTCCGCCAGTGAGTGTACTGCTGTTATAAAGGACTCAACACTCTCACCGGGCTCTTGGCTACGTCTGTTGAAGCATGCTCTTTGGAAGATAACGTTCCACTTGCTAACACAATGTGCTGTGAACGCCGCCCTGACGGCGTTGTAAGACCTTTTCTGTTCGTCTGTGAGGGGTAAGACTTTAAGAATATCTTCAGCGTCATCGCCGGCTGCATACATGAAGGCATTCACTTGAAACTCTTGTGACTGTTTATCCAGTCCTGACACTATCCTGTAGCGTTCAAAGCGCTTAATCCATCTCGGCCATTCATTAGCATCGGAGAAGTTAAACTTGCCTGGTGGCGCTAGCTGTGGAGCTAACTGTTGCACCGACATTTCTCCGTCCATCGCTTTTTCTTCCTCGGACGATTACTTTTCTTAGTCAGGTTTAGTTCGCCTCTTCTACTGTCCTTCTCCATTCAATCCCGCTTCTGACACCATAAGTTATGTGTGTGTTCATAACTAAATACAGAAACTGAGAGCTGTGTGCATTCCACGTGAATGTTTACTTGAACTTGAGTCTCCCCCTAAACCATCACACCATCACACCATCACACGTTCCCTTTACACAACAGATGGCGCTGCTGTGGATCCATTAGGGAGACCGTAGCTCTTAGCTCTGCTCATGCACAGCTCAGAAATAAACACGCTTTGCCGTGAGCAACACACTAACATTGTCCTCTCTTTTGATTCACGTACTGAAAAACTCACTTTTTCATATTGTATTGTATAGTGTACTTTCGTACTGCTTGTAGCAGCAGATTATCTAAATGTTATAGTAATACATACAAAAACATAATTCACCCTCAGATATTATGTCACAACGTTTGCCTCAGTCTCTCAGACTTCTCAGCTGACTCTCTCATTCACCTGCTCAACTGATTCCACTTTTCTTCATCAGGATATGCAGAATATAACCAGTCCATTTCCACTCATTCGTTGCTTCGTGCCTTGATTTCCTGTCATCTGAACCAGTACCTAAATATAACCCTACACCTTTTAACCCTGCAATTTGGAACCTGTACCTGCCTGCCTACAAGCTCATGTATCTCAATAAATCACGGAACTCTTCTTGTCTGCCTGGACTGACTGCATGTGGGTTCCCTTGCTGACTTGCACTCACCTGCATGACATATTATCTGCCTCCATATTCTACGGGCCGATCAGAAAACCTCAGTGCACACTGAGAGTGAGCTTGATGGAGAGAGATACAGAGAGAGAGAAATCACCTAACAACCACAAGAAAGAAGACAGAAACCACAGACATTCTTCTCGTCCCTGCTTTAAGATAAACACAACCAAAGCCAATTCATCAAGTGAATGAAAAACAACTCATGGTGCAAAGAAATCATCGGTAGCTGAGGGGAGAGTCGAGGAGAGGAAGTGGAAGATGAGAGGCGAGGAGAAGAAGTGTAGTAGGTCTGCCAGAGCTGCAGAAACAATTAATGTTGGAGGCAGGACGACCAGGCCCGGGGTTCATTAACTCCCCAGGGAAGGCCCTGTCTCTTGGGTTGGTGCCAGCCCCAAAGAACCCTGAATGCTTTATCAGCCTGGTACTAATGGAGCCAACACTGTCCAGCCCAGTCTCATGGAATTTCGTGAATTAGTAACGTTATTTAATCTATTGATTCGTGGACAGGACACGATAATGTAGTTTGTTTTTGTGTTGTGATGACGAATTTTAAAGCAATGTATTTCATTGGGAAGCATATTTCGTGATCCCAGAACGATTACTGTAACAAGCAGTATTGATAAGGCAAAAGTACGCATAGGATAGTTGGTTGGGGGGGTGGGGGTGGTGGTGGTGGATGGGTCAAAAAACACAGGACTTTCACCCCGGAGACTGGGGATCGCATCCCGCATGTTGCAGTTCCTTTTTGCCCCATTATTGTCCGCGTGTCCAGCGTTTGACGGTTCTTTTTCCCGTGTGACAGTTCCTTCCCCAGTTCTTCTTTTCCTAACCACAACCGTCCCGTGGTTGTGGCCAGCGTGTGGCATTTCATTTCTCCGTTGTTGTGTGCCACTGCACCCGGGGCTTGCGTCCCGCGAGTGGCGGTCGGTCACGTTGTTGTGGCCGGCATGTGGCGCTTCATTTCACTGTTGTTGCGTTCAAAAATCGTGACCTGTACACAAAATAAACGTCAAATTTGTGACCTGTAAAATAAGTTAAAATAACGTGAGTATTTCACAAACTGTCGTGAGACCGGGTTGCAATGTCGGGAGACACACACACACACACACACACACACCTTATTTTAAAGAAAAACATGATGAATAAGTAACACAGAAAAAAGAGTGCAGTTTAAGTGGTGTGATCCAGATTTCTTTAAAATAAAAAATAAAAACTATAGGCTATAGGCTCAGTTATGCTTCCCAACAGACTGAAAGGCACCCGATTCACATGGCGCTAATCAACACTAGATCTCTCACAAATAAGACTTTTATATTGAATGACTTTTTTACGACAAATGCGCTGGACTTTCTGTTGTTGATGGAAACCTGGCTGAAACCAGGTGATGACAGCACCTTCTCAGAGCTCCTCCCCCCCAGCTGTTCTTTCCTCAACTCCCCCCAAGTGTCAGGTCGAGGTGGTGGGCTGGGCACTCTCTTCAAAGAGGAGTACAGATGCAGGTTGTAGATCACGTCACAGTACTGAGTCTGCACTCCTGAGAGTACATAATGATATTGCCTTGTCTGTGGATGTCGGGAATCCTACTGGTTTAGTGCTTTTGCACCTTACAGCGGCTTTTGATACGGTAGACCATGCAGTCCTCCTCTCTCGCCTTGAGCACTGTGTAGGCATCAGAGGCTCGGCACTTCAATGGTTTAGCTCTTATTTGGCAAATAGGAGCTTCTCTGTCATGATTGACCTCTCCTCGTCAGCTGCTCCTCTCTCTTGTGGGGTACCCCAGGGTTCAATTCTTGGCCCTATTTTGTTTTTTTATATATGCTGCCTTTAGGGGCTATTTTAGTAAAGCACAACCTGTCATTTCATTGTTACGCAGATGATTTGCAAATTTATTTGCCTATGAAAGCAAATGACAGTGTTGCACGAAACTCCCTGCTCAGTTGTATCACCGATATTAAATTGTGGCTTTCAGAAAATCTTCTTAATTTGAATGAAGATAAAACGGAGTGTAGTATTTTCAGTACTTCAGGCACACAAAATGGTCCAGCTGTGAGTTTGGGAGCTCTCACGTCTTACACTAGGTCAGCTGTCAAAAATGTGGGGGTTACTTTTGATTGCAGCATGAAATTTGACAAGCAGATCAGTGATGTCGTTAGAATGAGCTTATTCCAGCTTCGTCTCCTGGCTAAAGTTAAGCCCTTCCTTACCAGGCATGATCTAGAAAAGGCGATTCATGCTTTTATTAGTTCAAGGTTGGATTACTGTAATGTTCTTTATGTTGGTCTGAAACAGACCTCCATCTCACGTCTGCTGCTCGCTTTTTAACAAATACATCTAGACGTGCACATATTACTCCCGTTCTCTACACCCTACATTGACTCCCTGTGCGTTTTAGAATAGATTTAAAGATTTTATTGTCTGTTTTCAAGGCCTTAAATGGCCTCGCCCCTGAGTATTTGTCTGAAATTTTAACTTTGCAGGATTTAGAAGTGCCAAGGTCATGGTATAAACGATGGGGTGATCAGGCTTTTGCGGTTGCTGCTCCGAGACTCTGGAACAAGTTACCTCCTGATATTCGCACTATAACAGATGTAGCTCTTTTTAGATCCAAACTCAAAACTCATCCGTTTAGATTGGCTTTTAATACGTAGCAGTGGTGTGACAATTTTTTTCTTCTGTTTCTTTGTGTATGTCTGTTTCTCTGGGATAAACAAATGTTTGGGATGAAAACAGATGTTGATTATCTGCATCTTCAACCCAAAACAATATACCTGAAAGTAAGTAAGTCTATATTATTTTAGAGGAATGTGCATGTTTCAGAAAGAAAGGGTGAGAATTGATCGCATTTCAGTTAACTCTTACTGTAAATGCACACCTTGGGTCTTCAGCGATCTGAGACTACATTACACCGTCTAATTATTTAATTATATCCAATTAGGCACTTAACTCCCTTGCATTCCTCAAATTATTTTTTTCTGTAAAACTGTTGTGTCAACATGTCAAAAATAAGGTTTTCTCTTACAGGTTTAAGTGGTTGCTAGAGACATTATTTACACACACTATGCTGGATGCAAGTGGTAGCAGGTAATTGTGTTTTCCTGTTTGGCTTAATTATGGCACAGTTGTCTCAGTGTTACTAATACATACACACTCAGTGATGAAAATGTTTGTTTATATTAGCTTACTTTCACAGTAATATGATGGTGCAGAACCTGGGTGTCAGGTTTAGTGCAGAGCAGCATTATATTTTAACTGGAGGGTTTTGACAACAGTGGCTCTGGAAATACACGGTTTTTCCTGGGTTTTGGGTTTTGCTGCTGTCATCGCTCACTTCATTTGCATAAAGCTTGGTTGCAGCAAGGGAGAGATTACGAAAGCAAAACTTCAGGAGTGGAGCAACTTGTCACTTAAATGAGAATAGCTGGTCCACTCTAAAGGTCATCCCACCTCTTCCCGCATGGTGGCTTGCTAAGATGCTCTCCACATTGTTTTTTAATGTTCATACGCTTACAATAATGAAATAAAGATGTACTTAAGGCAACTGATGAGGACTTTTTTGTCATTAATAAATCCTATAATTTAAAGGCAGAGCTGGATTAGCTAGCTCAGGCGACATGATCTTGGAATGGGACAGCGGTCAAGATACCATCCAAGTGGGGCAACCTCTGGCTCACCTAATAAGTATGCTGAGTCCTTTGCAGCGGCCAGGGTTCGAGTCCAACCTGCGGCCCTTTGCTGCCTGTCATCCCCCATTTCTCTGCCACCTTTCCTGTCTATCCACTGTCACTATCAAATATAGGGAAAAGCCGCCAAAAATAATCTTACAGGAAATATTCACCATTCACACACATGCATACATTGTGGCCGAGGCTGCCGTACATAGTGCTACCTGCTCATCAGATAAACATTCACACACATTTACACTCCGATGGCACAGTATTGGGAGCAATTCTGGGTTCAGTGTCTTGCCCAAGGACACTTTGACAACCTTC